>JALJCO010011585.1:0-21474 GCA_023101725.1 Atherinomorus stipes
ATGATGATGATGTGACAGTTGAGGGTCCTGTCATCATGTCTCTGGCTACTTGGTCATAGAGACTTCTGTCTGGCTGAATGCTCAACGCGCACGACCTGCACGCACCCGTGAAGTTTAATTTAATTATTATTTTTTTAACCCTAAATGCGAACCGACCTGCTGCAGCACCAGCTCCAGCACCGCTGCATCTGTGGAAAGCAGTTCATCATGGTGAAATTAGCAGTTCTCTTCAGTAGCTGCGCATGTGCGAGTCCACGAGTGTGTGTGTGCGCGCGCACATCCACAAGCACATTGCGCACGTGCATGCATGCCAGCATGAGCGTGTTTGTGTTTAAGACGGAGGCGGGGCACAAAAAATTGTTTGCATGGGGGCCCATCACCATGATGTTACACTGCTGGTTGTCCCTCAAACTCAGTCTTTGCAGCCGGGTGGGAGACCAATATACTCTTAAACTGTACTAATCTAGTTCTGAGTTCCCATAAAGTTTTCTTGGTATTCCTCAATATGTTATTCTATTCTTCAGAAAGGTCAAGGTCAGCCTCCCAAGCTGCCTTCAGATGAAGGCTATTTGAGTCAGAACTTTTAAGCAGCAGGGAGTAATATTTGGAAGCCTCATGACTCGTGTTTAAGATCTTAACATCTTTGAAAGAACCTCTGATCCTGATGGGGCTGATATGGTACTGCCAAAAGTTTGGGAAAGAAGGTGTCTGAGCTGAAGGTATCTCCAGAACAAGAGGGGTCTGGCTGCAAATATCCACTCTTAGGACCCTCCCTTGCAGACCTGCACTGTGAGGTCTCCTCCACTCTCAGAACCGGGAGTTGAGACGAAACTTTCAAAGATAAAACAGAGAATACTGATGGCATGTATTTATCATTTTTCCCGAATGTGGAGATGGCAAGGTTAGTAAAAGTAGCAACTTTACATTATACGAAGAAACAAAAACAGTCTTTATTCACTAGAACATTACTTGCACACTAAACATCGCCCAGTGAAGTTATATTAATTTAAAGAATCAAGTTTTGTATTTTACAGTAGGATGTAGTATTGTGTTAGGATGCAGTGGCTCATATCCCCGCTAGGGGTAATAATGAGCTAGAAACAGTGTCGGCCTACACTTACCCTACAGGAGTGCAGTGTTAGAGCAAGACTAGGCAAGTGGCAAATGTGGCAGACATTTCTAAAGATTACATTTATACAGAGCATAGGAAATATATGCATGTAAGTATTTTTGAAAAACACAGTTGCCAGTGATGATAGAGGTCGAACTGATTCTTGTTATTTGTTAGATTATCTATTAAGTAACTTCGTAGATGCCAATTCCGCTTGCATGTCAATGGACTTTTCCATTAATAGTTTGTATCGGACTAACGGGTTTGACGCTCGTCGTTATAAGTTTGTGTGTGCTTTAAATGCTGACTTATTTTGTTATATAGCAGTGAGATATGCTGTATTATGTCTTGTGTATATTTTCATGACTGACTGTTTTGATTATAACAACATAATTTGTCTCTTACAAATGATTGTATAATGGTGTACTGTGAACTCAGAGAGAAATAAAAATTTTGAAAATTTGTTTTGTGTCCGCTGCTTTCTTGTGTAACAGGGGTTATCGCTATCTAGGTCATGTAACTAGGTATTGAGTAATTCAGTGAATTGAATACACAAAACTAAGTTAATCAACCCATCCTCCATTGTTAAATCCATGTGATCTGACAGCACAAGGTAAGAACATAGTGCAAATAATATTAAATGAGTTATGATTATGTGTAACACTTGTAAGCACATAAAATATGCCTATATCAAAGAATTGGTTAAATCAATATGTTGATGGGTCCAACAGTGCAAGAGGCCACATTTTCAATAATAAATAGTACCATAAAAGCATATAGAGTCATTATGCCATCACACATTGGGGGAGGAATTTCACAAATGTTTCAAAACAAACATGTAGTGTAAAATAAATTAACTGCTATCCTTTAAGCCAATAAAATCAAAATACTGCCTGGAGTAAAATAATGCAGTAAAGAGTAAATGTTTAAGGGGATCATAATGTCACATGATTTATTTTCTTGAAGTTCAGCCATATTATTTGTATTGAGATTCAGTGATTTACATAGCTTTCATGTACCATACAGTGATATTTCCTGAACTATTTTTCCTGTCTGAGGGAGACATTGGGGCTGTTACGGTTGAGAAGTCATTACATCTTCATAGCCTATGCTGTTTTACCCATGACCCTTACAGATCTTTTGATCGGTGTTATAATAATAAGAATGTACTTCTACTTTGCATTGATTATCAGCGGAATAACTAGAACTTGTTGGTAATTCCATTTTGTTTTTCATTTTATTTTTTATTTTATTTTATTTTTTTATCTAGTCGAACTGGAAACATATACTATTTTTTAATTATTTTAATTGAATGAGAACACATAAATCATATTTACATATTTAGACATAAAATAGTTCCCCCAGAATTAAAGCCTGGTCACACAAATTTGGCAAATATTTTGGGTATTTCAGTTATACTCTCTTTTAAATCATATTTAGATTATAAACATAAAATAAAGCCCCAAGAAATAAGGTATATCATGGGGAACGACAAGTATGTGCTTCTGATAGATCTACTTTTATTTTGAAAGGTTTCAAACAAGTTTCCGGTCCTTACAGTGTGTACTCCCGGTATACCCGCTTTTATTTTGAAAGGCTTTGAACGCACTTCCGGTCCTGAGAGAGGATGAGACCTCACGGTGCAGGTCTGCAAGGGAGGGTCCTAAGAGTGGAGGTCTGCAGCCAGACTGTCTTGTCCAGAACTGATTCTTGGGGAGGTCAAAATGCTGTTCAAGCAAGGTGGAAGGCTTCAGAAGGTTTGGTCTCTGCATTTTACCCACCTCTGGATTGACCAGTTTTAAAGTGTTGATCAGTTTGTTTTATTTATTTACCTATAAATACTTAAAATATCTGATTTATGGCATGGCTACAGGGTGGTGTTGTGGTTAACACTGCAGCCTCACAGTAAGAAGGTTGCTAGTTAGACCCCCTGCTGGAGAAGGGTTGGTACAGTTCCAACAATGGCCTTTCTGTGTGGAGTTTGGATGTTTTTCCTGTGTATGCGTGGGTTCTCTCCAGGTACTCTGGCTTCCTCTCACTATCCATACATGGTAAAGGCTGGTTAGACATGGTTAGGTTAATTGTAGGGCTGTGTTAAACGATTATTTTTTAAACGATTAATCTATCAATTATTTTTTCGATGCATCGATTAATCTAACGATTCACTTTTTTAGCTCGATTCGACTCGATTCAATTATCCATTATCTCCTCATAAATTGACAGACAGCAATTTATATATGCTGATATAGATATCTAAAATGTAAAAAAGAGCATGAATAAAAAGGCAGTGGGAGCAGCAGCCTGTCATGGACTTTTTCATGAACCAACAGAATGTAAAATTTATGTTGAAAACACAGCGGACTGAAAAACAGGCTTTTAATTCTTTCATTTACATGAAAATAATGATAAAAAAAGTATTATTGAAATAATATGATCATGTAAACTTGGAGGATTTAAGCTATGACAGATATTATTTTCCAACAAAAGATAATGAAGATAAGTAAACATTCAGAGTTAAACATTATATTGAACATGGGTCTAGCTTCCAGAAAAAGTGCATCTTCATCTTCATTCCATTAATGCTAAATATGGGTGCCAATCACTTGGAAATGAAATTAAAAATGCTTTATTTATCCCAGAAGTGATTACACAATACTATTACCAACAGATGAAACACGAACATGAGGTTGAGAACGTGACTTTAATTATATTCAGTCAGAGACGAGACAGCTCCCGGCATTAGCTGTAGTTCCACCCACGCCCAGCAGATGGAGCTCGTGCTTCATGCTGACCGTCTCAGACAGGCCTGACGTGTCTGAAGACATGGCGTCCATCTCACGGAAGTTGTCTCATGTCTCATTAGGCTTCGGATTCGCCATCCCTAATATATAGTTGTACCTTTGATAAACGAGTGTGGGCCTTCACTGCCTTACACTTTGGAAACTTGGAAGAGCCACTCGCGGAGATCGCGCCGCCATCTTTGTTTTGGTCTGAAGTCGCATGGCGCCACCATCTTTGTTTTGGTCTGACGACGCATCAGTACGCATATTTTGCGTCTACGTATTTTTTGCGTCGACGTAATCGGTTACGTCGATGAATCGTCCCAGCCCTAGTTAATTGGTTACTCTAAATCCTCCCTAGGAGTGAATGTGAGTGTGAATGGTTGTCTGTCTCTCCATGTTGGCCCTGCGACGAACTGGTAATCTGTCCAGGTGTACCTGCCTCTCGCCTAATAATAACTGGGATAGGCTCCAGCAACCCCATTTACCCTGAATTGGACTAAGTGGTAGAGAAGAGATTTGATTTATTTATCAAGCAGTTTGCTATGCTTAGTTTAGGGTTTAACCAGATTCCAGATTGAATTTTAGCTTTACCAGACATTCTTCTCCAGATATATTGTATTTTTTGCAAGAATAGGGTGAGTTTTAGCCATATTGATTGCCCCCTGTTAAAACATTAATTAACTGTGGTTTATCACATCTTTGGAAAGCTGAGTTCAGTTTCTCTAGCCACACCCAGGCCGGATAACTGCCACACCTGTTCTCCATCAAGAAATCACTTAAATAGGACCTGCCTGACAAAGCTAAGTAGAACAAAAGGTCCTCAAAAGTTAGACATCATGTTGCCATCCAAAGAAATTCAGGAACAAATGAGAAACAAAGTCATTGAGATCTATCAGTCTGGAAAAGGTTCCAAAGCCATTTCTAAAGTTTTGGGACTCCAGAGAACCACAGTAAGAACCATTATCCACAAATGGTGAAAACATGGAACAGTGGTGAACCTTCCCAGGAGGGGCCGGCCGACCAAAATGACCCCAAGAGCACAGCGACGACTCATCCAAAAGGTCACAAAAGACCCCAGAACAACATCCAAGAACTGCAGGCCTCACTTGCCTCAATGAAGGTCAGTGTTCATGACTCCCCCATCAGAAAGAGACTGGGGGGCAAAAATGGCTGCATGGCAGAGTTCCAAGACCAAAACCACTGCTGAGCAAAAAGAACATAAAGGCTCGTCTCAGTTTAGCCAGAAAGCATCTTGATGATCCCCAAGACTTTTGGGAAAATACTCTGTGGACTGACGAGACAAAAGTGGAACTTTCTGGAAGGTGGAGGTCCCATTATATCTGGCGTAAAAGTAACACGGCATTTCAGAAAAGGAACATCATAGCAACAGGAAAATATGGTGGTGATAGTGTGATGGTCTGGGGCTGTTTTGCTGCTTCAGGACCTGGAAGACTTGCTGTGGTAAATGGAACCATGAATTCTGCTTCTACCAAAAAAAATCCTGAAGGAGAATGTCCGGCCATCTGTTGGTGACCTCAAGCTGAAGCGCACTTGGGTTCTGCAGCAGAACAATGATCCAGAACACACCAGCAAGTCCACCTCTGAATGGCTTAAGAACAACAACATGAAGACTTTGGAGTGGCCTAGTCAAAGCCCCCACCTGAATCCCATTGAGATGCTGTGGCATGACCTTAAAAAGGCGGTTCATGCTGGAAAAGCCTCCAATGTGGCTGAATTACAACAATTCTGCAAAGATGAGTGGAACAAAATTCCTCCACAGCGCTGTAGAAGACTCACTGCCAGTTATCACAAACGCTTGATGCAGTTGTTGCTGCTAAGGTGGAACAACCAGTTATTAGGTTTAGGGGAAGAACACTTTTTCACACTGCAATTCAGTGTCTGAATTTCCCGCATTGCCCTGCGAACTTGACGTCAAATGACGCTTCATCCGCAGTTTTGATGCAGGAAAAAGACACTTGCGGTAAATTCAAACACTGTAAGCGATAGTTATGGATTCTTCTGCTGTCAGCAAACGATCCAGATCAACTGAAAGACACTAAAAAGTGGAACTATGAAGAAAAAGCGTAGTAAACAACATTATAGTTTCAGTTTGTGCTCCCGTGACGGCTTGGCTCATGGCTGCAGTTACCTGAAGCGCCAGTCGCAGCAGTTGCGAGTTTCGTTTCTTAATCCTTTTAAAGTGACATGGGGCTGTGAGGAGGCTGCTGTAGCCTATAAACAAATATGTTTCACAAATATATAATAACCTTGGGAGCCATCAGAGTCTGACTCCACAGCAGCGAGTCACACACTTCTCACCACCTCTCTTCTGTTTGCGTGTAATGCCGGAGAACAGCGTGTCATAGAACACATTTTTGCCCATATCGTAGGAAAAATTGGGCAAATAATTGTGTAATGTCGCCAGCTTTAGGCAGAAGTCTCCTTGCTGACAGCTTAAGCATAATTTATAGTTGTCCATAAAGTGCTCTACATAGGTTACGGAGAGCCCTCTAGCCGGAGTTGACAGAGAGGCTCTCCGACAGGCTCTCTGTTGTCTCCGGCTGCACAAAATATTTTTTAAGTGTACGTCACTCCGTCAATGGACGACGGAGACGGCAAGGAGTGTGATTGGTCTACCACTACGTAAACACTAGCAGCGCCATTTTTAAACCAGCTAGCCTACGAAGACGTAGATATGAGTCCAACCAAAAAACGTTTGGCTGCATAAGTGAGGAAATACCAAAATCACCCCATTGTCTTTATTTAGCATCAAAAGTATCTCTGTTATTCAGCTACAGCAACAACAATAGTCTTTCTCTCTCTAGGACGGCATCATATGAGTAGGTCAGTCTTGTGCAGCGACCCCTACTCAGTGGGCGGGATATTGTACTGCATATCCAGCACCATGACAGAGAACTACAGTATGAAGGCTGGAGGAGTCTCCGTTGTTACGCAGTTAGATAATGCATTACATGGTCGGACAAGTATACTGTAACCTTAAGTGATGATCTTATAATCATGGTCCAAAAGACTTATAGGTCTATAAGAGGAACACTGTAAAGGATCTTTCCACTTTTAAGCAAAACACTGATATGTGCTAAATTCACTGATTGAGGGAGTACTGTTTTATGACAGCAACTATTCAACATTGGTAAGAAAATAGGCTGAATCTCAGGCCAGAATTCCCTTTAAAATTCAACTGGGAAACCATCTGGTCCTGGGCTTTTTATTCTTAGGCATTAATTTAATTGTAGCCAGAATTTCTGTTTCTGTAAATGGGGAATTCAAAAGAAGTCGATCTTGAAGACATACGTCTGGTAGATTGACATGTTTAAGGTAATCAACTACTGTAGTTCCTCTTGTGAGTATCTGCTCTGTGATTGATAAAGATTTTTATAAAATTTTTGAAAAGTTTGGTTTATCTCTTTTGGATGATAAGTTACCTTTTTTTTTCCTTAACGTATATTTCTTTAATGACCTTTTCTGCTTGCTCCGTTTTTAATTGATGAGTCTACTTGGTTTGTTTCCGGATTCATAATCCTTTTGTCTAATACTGTATAGTTCATTTTTTGTATTATATCATCTGAGATCTTTAAGGTTTAATTTTTGCTCTAACAGCAGTTAATTGTCTCAATTATCTTCTGTGGATGCACTCTTATGGAGATTTTCACACCATGCTACTTCATTTTGCCAATTCTTTTTTTTTTTTTTTTTTTTGTGAGTTTCTCATATTTTCCAAAGAAACCTAAGAGATATGTCCTCTTAACGTAGCTTTTGCTGCTTCCCAAATAATATTAGGACCTAGGGAAGAGTCATTATTTTCCTTAATATAATTTGATATCCATGTTCGCATTTTCAATCTAAATTCATCATCTTTCAGGAGAGTGGGTTAAATTTCCATCATTTAGAGATAAATTGTTCCTGATCAAAATTAATTTTTAGATGAATTCTAGAGTGATCTGAGAGGATAATTGGATTTATTATACACTTATGAATATTTTGAAGGTAAAAAAATAATCTAGTCTGGGGTAAGAATTATGACCGTTAGAAAAAAAAAGTGTAATCCCTTGCACCAGAGTTCAACTCCCGCCAGACATCGGTCAAACCACATTCGAAACATAATCCTTGAAGGACTTTGGAAGATTTAGGGTTGGTGCTCTTTCCTTGATTGGATTAATCTCTCTCTCTTTTATATATATATATATATATATATATATATATATACTGTTGAGATCCCTTAGGGAAATTGGGCTCTGCATTTTACCCATCTCTGTACTGAGAGTATCAGAGAGCAGTGGGCTGCTACTTAAAGCGCCCGGGGAGCAGTTGGTGGGGGTTAAGGACCTTGCTCAGGGGTCCACAGTGGTTTTTGCCTGAGTGGAACAGTGTTCATTCATTTATGAGAATCTAAGGTGCCATTGCTGACAGTGGAGGGCAGCATTGCGCACACCAGCGTATAGCCTGCCGGAAATAACTAGAAGAAGAAGTGTTCATTCATGTTCATTCATTCAAAATGAACAATGTGTTCATTTTTTTCAATTTAAGTCTCCTCCTAAAACTCCCAGCCTTTTGCTGTTTTCATTGAATAAAAGTACCATTTTTTATATGAATGATGGTTCATCTACATTAGGAGCATAAATATTTAAGAAGGTAACTGGATTGCTGTTGATAGGACCCCAACCCCTCCACATTGTGAGAACCACAACACCTTTTTCATAGTAGGCCAGAGAAGGCAAAGATCACGAAAAAAAACCCCCAGAAAAATCCTAGATACTAAACTAAAAAAAGGAAAAGAAAAATCTACTGAAGTACTCCTTGTAGCTCTGACAGCTTGGAGCACCATTCCTCAGAGCTACCTACCGAAGAAATAAAAATCCAAAAGTCTTTCATAGACTACTACTACTTTAGATATAATGCTGATAGGGGAGGATAAAAAATAGACTATTTAAATTACCCCACAAAATAAAAATAAGTAAATAAATAAATAGCAACCATAATGATGATGAGAATATTCTCTCTTTTTCACCTCCCCTCCCAATTATTCATAATATAATCCATCCATTTTTCGCCCATTCAAGTCAAGATTGTCTTGCTATAAGGAAGAAGACATTTGCCAACTATTTCTCATACCTCTTCAGTGTTCTTACTTTTATCTCATGATCAAACTAATTATTAGAAGAGGAATCCAACGAGTTTTATAATATGCAGTCTGTCTTGTCTATATCGCTACCCCTGGTAACCACCTCTTTTTTTTTTTTTACTCAAATAGTATCGTCTGCAGTGACGTCACACATTGTTTCTGGAAATACCAAGATAGCCGGAAAAGTGGGCATGAACTGCGAAGCTTTCATTGCAATTTTATACAGTTTTATACAGTTGTCAGAAGAAATGAAAAGTCAATATGGTTAAAAGAAAGATTGGTTACAGTCATCGTAAGATGAGAAGAAGGCTTCATCTTACCTACACTCAGTTCATGGACTTTTATTGATTAGTTTCTGCTGAGTCTACCCTAGCTTGTCTCTCCAGCTTGTTAATGAAAGCCTTCGCATCAACGGGACTATCGAACAGCTTGACAGCCCCCTGATAAAGAATCCGAAGTCTGTATGGGTATGCGAAGCCTCTAAACATGACTTTTCCAAGGAAATAATCGCTCACGCGAATTCCTGCATTTACGACGAACCTCTGCAGGTCTTGGCGTAAGGCAAGTTTTACCTCACCCTCGCATATTGGAGAAGTCTTCTTTTTAGCAGCTTGGAGTATTATCTCTCTGTCTGGGACCGTAAAAAGCAGATCAAAATAGGTCTTGGAGGTCTTCCTGGGACCGCAGTAGGTTGCAGAGTGCGGTGAGCTCACTCCATTTCAAGTGGTGAATACATTGTCAAGTTGAGCCTCGCCGGTAGTTTCTGTTGGATGTACTTAAAGCAGGACTCAGTAACTTCAGCTCGGGGCTCCCCGTAGTGGCGTCCTTTCACTGTCGTAAAGTTCGTACCCTCCTACACCCCCCACAGCACACAGACGGCTTCTCTACCTGTCTTTCCTCTATTTTGATCCCTGGATATATTTCTAAGCTTTTACTAGCTTGTTGATGCTACTTTGCTGCGTTGGTAGCAGCACCTCGTCTCCCTCTGCCCAAAGCAGAGTCCTGTCTCTCCTGCAATGGGACGTTTTACCCGCGATTTGCGGGTAAATATGCCGTGGATTATATTTTTCTCTGGTGTTGGTGGGCAGGAGGTAAGAATACGAACTTTTATTTACTTTTTGCGGACATGACAAGTGATTATTGAGCCTGAAGCAGTGATGCTTCACCCGGCACCCAGGCAGCGCAAGCTACGTGAATCGGTTCTTCATTCTGGTCCAGCAAAGAGTTGGTTATGAGAGCCAGGAGTCAATGTTTACGTAGTGGGAAGCTAAAGAAATGTTTCCTTTGAATTAGCGCTGGTAGTCTGGTTCAAATCAGCACTGGAAGCCACTCGGTAGATAGGGGACCTGAGTACCGTACAGCGGTTTCTGTTGTTGCAAGTCGGGTCGGCTCAGGCAGACTTGCAAGCGCTGTTCGCAGGCCAGTGGCAGGGGGGGAAACATCGAATTGCTCTGTAAACACTTTGTTTAGCCCCACAGGGATTCCAAAAAGCATTTTTTGAGGTGAAAAAGTTACTGAGTTCCCCTTTATGTAAATCTCGACCCTCTGATTTTTTGGGGAGACCCATCAGAACTAGGTTCTTCCTTCCCCCTCTGTTATAGCCTTGAGTTTTGATCCTCTGTTGAGATCGATTTAAATCCCGTTTGGTAGTGAGCAGCGTATCCTCTAGATCCGAGATCCTTCGTTCTGCCTTGGCTACGCGCTGCTGTTGTTTCATAAGTGCTTCATTTGTCTTAGTCTGTGCGTTTTACATTGTTGATACCTCAGAAGTAACTTCTTCCAAACGGCTGTCAATACCTTCCAACCTGGTCACTATATCCTGACGTTGGGCTTTTAATTCAGTCATAATATCCTCCAAGTCATAGTTGCCTCCTCATTTTTGTTCTTTGATTTCACACTTTTTAGCTTCTTAGTTCTGTCTTTATTTGTTCTTGGCATGATTCTTGACGTTAAAGCTCACTGAATCGGGTAAGATGCGCTCTGTGAATTAAAAACTTAAATTTAAGCACTGAGGAAACGCGGAGCTCTCAGCTCAAGCGGCCATCTTTACCTCCATCCGCCTCCCCATGTGACCCAACGTCTGCTTCTAACTGATTCAGCAGGGGTTCAAAATGATTAGCCTTTACCAAGTCTTCCAGTTTAGGCGAAAAGTAACACCAAGGTATTTAATACCATTACTAAGCCAAGAAAAGTTATTATTCTGAAAGATAGATCTAGGGCAGTGTAAGGTTAAGGGAAGGACTTCTGATTTCAGCCAATTGACTTTATATCCTGAAATGTGGAAAAAGGTGTCTGTAGCCTACTACTGAGTAAAGCTGAAAGAAAGCGCTCTGAAACAAAAACAACAAGATCATCGGCATAAAGCATGAGTTTATTAAAGACCTGTCCAGCTTGTATACCTGGGAATTCTGGCCCAAGCTGAATAGCTGTTGCCAGAGGTTCAAGGGCAAGTGCAAATAGACCAGGGGAGATTGCATTTCCCAGTCAAGTCCTCCTGCCCAGCCCAAACCTATATGAAACCAGACCATTAGTTAAAACTGCCGCTGTGGGATGAGTATACTGATCGAAGAAATAAATTTCTTGCTAAAACAAGATGATTGCAGGATGAGGAATAAAAACTCCATTCCACCCTGTCAAATGCCTTTTCTGCATCTAAAAATGTGGCAGGCACAGGGGAGGTGCTGTTACGGGTGACCCACATGATATCATTTAATTCCCTAATACTGTCAACACAGCTATATTTGGGGAGACAGTCCACCTGATCAGCATGAATCAAAGAACTAATAACTTTGTTAAGCTTAGATCAATTTTTTTTCATCATAACTTAGAAGAGAGAGAAATTTCTTGCTTCGACAATCCACTGGATCTTTGCTGCTCTTCAGGACCCCAGAGGTTACAGCCTCTGTCATTGTGGGGGAAGAGAGCCCCTACAAGGGGGGCAGGTGAACATGAATCTGAGGTGGGGGCAATGACTGACAGGCCTGTGAGGGCCTCGTAACCACTTGTGTTGCCAAACCATGCCACTAGTGCAGATTCAGCAGTTTAAAGGGCAAAGCACCTGAAAGTGCAGTCAGGGTTGGGGGTTGAAACTGCACAGAGGAGTCACAAACAGGCATCTGGTGTCCACGACCTGGTACTGGGGCACTGTACGGCCTGAGACGGTTGTAATGAACAACATGGGACTTGTCTGATTTATCCAGAAGATAGTGAATCCTGTAAGTCACACCTGGAGAATCCACATCAGAACCGTGGCGCGCCAATATTTCATAGGGGCCTTTCCAGTGAGGGGCAAGTTTCTGTTTTGCTGTCTCACAAGGTCTCCCAAAACATAGGGGGAGTGTTTGATACTTTTGTCATACTGTCGTTTGAGTGAAAGCTTGGTCTCTGTTGCCTACGGCAGAACTAAAAGCTGACTTAAGCTTTTGAGCCAGCTGTGCAACATAGTCTGTAGTAGAGCCTAAAGTGGATGAAAATGGTGTATTACTGGGTAGAAGCAGATTGGCAGGCAACCTGGCCTCTTAACCACGGGTGCGTTTTTGAGGCCTTGGGGTTGGCCCTTTGAGAACTCAGGGTGGGTTCACACTCTAGCTGTTTGGTCTACTTCTAGGGATAGTCTGTTTCATTTGGTGCAGTGTGAACACCAACCACATCCTGGTGTGCATGAAAAAAGCAGACTGGTCCACCTGAAAGCTGAGGGTCTTGGTTCACTTGCAAATGGACTATCGAGACTATCCAGTGGACCAAACAGGAAGTGATGTATGCCAACCATGATAAAGCATTAAGAAGAAATAGAAGGTAGTGATGTAGAGTATTGTTTGGGTAGGAGGAAAAACAAAGCCAACAGCGTTTGTCCAAAGAGGCCGAGGTCTGTCTTGTGGTCAGACATAGATTAATAATGGGAGGTGGAAAGATTTTCACTTTCACTCCTGGCCAGTCATGGTGCCTGGTTTTCTTCCTGCTTCTTCATCATTGATCAGTAGTTGTTTTAGGGAGTATCACCTCCCTAGTGAGCAGCTGTTTTAATTATGGCAGTTTAACCAGGCGGTTTGGTCCGCTTCAGTTACATGTAGTTTGATCGCAAACCAGACCAAAGAAAGCTGTGAATTTTTTTTTTTTTTTTGGAAATCCCCAATCAGACCTTGTGCCCTGACTGTCTTGGTGTGAATGTACCTTCAGAGTTGAGCTGTCTGATTGGGACATGCTACTACCTGCAGACAAACTAGGCCAGTGGCAAACCAGGCAAGACTCACTCCAGATCCAAAGTCTCCTTTTGAACTAAGAGCATACACTGAAGCCCATTTGGTCAAACCACCTCAAACAGAGCTCTGTGTGGTCTCAGATGGATCCACCAAAGCCACTGAAGCTGTTGCATACTTGAAGGTTCACAAAAGGAGCAAGTTCACACTGGATTCATCATATGCAAGTCAAACCTCTCACTTCATTCTGAACCAACCGTTCCAGGACATGAGCTTTGTGCTTCAGTCATGGCTGTGAAATGATCAAAGTAATTTATGATGACTTGAGGCTGTATCTCCCCCAAGGGTTACACTAACAGTAGAGGGTCCTTGGTTCCCATGGATGAACAAATTATGATGCTTAGCATTTGATCAGTTAAAAGTCTCCTTAGAAACAGCAGATGATTGGACCTCTATCATTCCCAACTATTTAAAAAGAAAACAAACAGTGAAATAGGCAGGACTTCACTCATAAAACCCACAAATCACAAAATGATCAGTTAGAAAGTGGATCTGAAGCAGCAAACACATTTCCTAAAACTGCACAATGTTGCACCCACAGTTTTCAGTGATTATGCTTGTTCCCATTGGCTAAGCATCTGCAAGCTCTCTGATAACTTCCTGTCTTTTACAATATCATGTCATTTTAAAACAATCCCCCCCCTCAATGAGTCCATAATAAAACCTTAATAGAAGCTCAGAAAATTAAAAAGTGTAAATTTTCTTCTTCTTCTACAGGAGCTCTTACGTTGCATCCAAATACCAGGACATCATCTCCACCAGTATTCTGATCAGACCAGGACGTCCTGCTGTCTACCAGCTCAGTACAAAAGAAAGAGAAGTTTGGATCTCTGACGAGAACAACTGTTGGAGAAAAAGATGAGGAGAAAATCAATAAAACCATCTTACTGGTTGGAGAAACAGGAGCAGGAAAATCTTCCCTGATCAACGCTCTGGTCAACTACTGCATGGGAGTGAAGTGGGAGGATGGAGTCTGGTTTCAGATTGTAGAGGAGGAGCACAAAAAGCAGTCAGAAAGTCAGACAGAGAGTCAGACATCAGATGTGATGGTGTACCAGATCTTTGGGTTTGAAGGTAAAACTCTGCCGTACTCTCTGACCATCATCGATACTCCTGGATTTGGAGACACCAGAGGAATCAAACACGACATCCTCGTCAGTCAGAGATTATTTGACCTGTTTCGATCAGATGATGGAGTTCATGAAGTGCATGCTGTGGGTCTGGTGATGAAGGGGAGTGATAATCGAGTCTATGACAGGTTGTCATACGTCTATGATTCAGTGATGTCTCTGTTTGGAAAAAATATGGAGAAAATCATTGTGGCGCTCATCACGCACTCGGATGGACTCAGACCTAAAAATGTCCTAAAAGCTCTTGAAAACTCAAAACTCAATTGTGCCAAAAATGAGAAGGGTGAGCCCATTTACTTCCTGTTCAACAGTTGTCAGCACGAAGACCGAACGGAGGAGGAGGAACTTCTGATAAATGCTGAAAAAATATCACAGAAAGGACTGAGTCAGTTTACTGACTTTCTGGAGAAAACTGGACCTCAGAAACTATTGGCAACAACCAATGTGCTTAATGATCGTATCAGACTGACAGCCTGCATCAAGAACCTGCAGGACAGAATCCAGCTGACTGAACTGAAACAGACAGAAACCAGACAGATTCAAGAAGCTCTGGAGAACCAAAGAGTGATGAAGGTGAAGCAGAACTTCACTGTAGAAGTGGATGAGGTCTACAAAGAGAAAGAACGTATCGATGGTGGGAGATGGGGGTTGGTTTTTTTTGAGGGAGCAGTGAACTGTAAAATATGTGAGGAGACCTGTCACTATCCTGGATGTACGATAGCTTTGAGAGCAGGACACTGTGAGGTCATGAAACAACGCCGATGCACTGTTTGTACCAAAAGTGTCCTGCAGTGCATCATGTGAAAGAAAAGTGGAGATATGTGACCAAGACCAGGAGAGTTAAGAAAACACATGAAGAAATAAAAGAACTCTACGAAAGCAGGAAAACAAGTATGACCCTCTTGGAGAGTGTTGAGGCTGAAATGAAGAAGCTGACATTGGAGAAGTCTCAGCTACTGTATGAAGCCTACCAACATGTTGAGAGACTGGAGCAGATCGCCCTGAATGTGGATTCTGTGTCCACTTATGTCCACTTGGACTTCTTGATAGAAGATGAAGGAGAACGGAGACACAGAGAAGGTCCAGAGGCTGGAGGAGATGAAGAGGAGAATGGATGAAGGAACCAGAGCTGCTCTGGATTATATGACCAGTAAACTGACAGCTACTGGAAAAATGGAAAAGTAAAAGAATTTAAAAAAAAAAGTCAGTGAATGTCTCCCAGATCATTATGGGTTATTACAGGTCGAGTTGGCTGTTCGGTTAGTGACTGTTCTCGGCAAAAGAAAAGTTCCTGATAGAGTTTATGAAACAACATTAGAGTGCCATTGAGGAAAAACACATCAATTGCACACATATGGTTCACATGTGGATCACACAATGATGTCTCCAAAACCATGCTTGCACATATGAATCACTTTTTTTCCTTCAAGGGTGTTTCGTTCCTCTGATATTCATTGTCAGCTGGATTTTATTGATGTTTAGTTTAGTTGGTGCAACATAACGCTGTATGTATTCTTCCTGTGGTCCAACACTTTATTTAACAGAATGTATAAAACATACTGAGCAGATACTACAGAGTAATTTCACATTCATTCATTTATACTTTATTATTAAAGACACTTCTCAGTGAGAGGCCACAATATGTTTTTCTTTAGTAAATGTGATGAATGTTATGCTTTTTACATACTCCGTGAGAAGTGAGAACTTTGCTTTTAACCTTGAGGCTTCTTGGCAGCGTCGTTGCTGTTGCACACCTCCCACTCAGTTAAAGCAGAGCAGAGCTGCAGGATGCTTTTGTGTGGTCATTAAATACAGCGAAAAGAATTGCAGAGCATGAACATAAATTGAAATAATTTTCTAATTAATCACAAGCGGATGAGTTGTTTTCTGCAGTATTGAGCAGAAAACAATTAACACGTGGCGTTATGATTTATCCACCACAGCATCATCAAACTTTTATAACTTTGAAATACACTAAAATATGGCTGAAACAAAAAAAGCAGTGATGACAATTAAATTTAGAATACAGCTTCAAACTTCAACAGAGAAAAGACAGAGTCAACACTGCAGCAGCTGTTTGATTTTTGTTTAGACTACAGAAGAAAGGCAAAGAATCTCCACGCATCACCCAGCCCATTCAGCCCGGCAGAATCAATCCAGCCACAGTTTGCCTGCTAGTTTAGTGAAGCGACTTCATTTAATGTGGAACTGTTTCATTCTGTGTCTGCTCACTTCGACTTAGACTCAACAGAATGGACGATAAACTGTAACTTTATTAAACATTAGGCCGACTCCTGTGGTTACAGCCTTTCCTAGTCTGGTGAGTGTCACACACAAAATCATCTCCCCAGGAACATGCAACAAGAACACTCCATTTGATACAAGAACAACTTCACATTTTTCTCCAAGCTGCTCAACACTGACATTTAAACTCACTGCACACAAACTCAACACAAATTCACAAGCTGTGTGCAATATGAGCAGAGTGTGTGTCTGCATCCTGGTCATTTTCTCATAATCATGCAGAGCCGGTGCGTTGTAACACATGTTGATAATGATTTTAGATATTTTTAGTTCATATGTTTATCAAAGAAATACATAAAACACTGAGCAGGAACGAAGTCCTGTATGACACGAAACAAAAGACGAGCAACACTGCAGCGCAGCCGAGACAAAGTCAGGAGAGCGCACGTGCATGCGTGCGTGTGTGTTCTAACGAAAAGTAGCCATGAGCAGGAGGCGAAAAACTTTTTGGAGGAACGGGGAAAGGGGTGAGGCGGCCAGTGAATGACATTAATTCCCGTTCATAATTATGATTTTATCAATAACATGGTGTCCAGGACCATAAATACGCGCGTTTAACCCTTAAAATCACCTGGACCCATCATGAATGTGGATGACATCACTGTGATGTGTGCTACTGCTGTTCACCTGAAGAAAACGCCGTTGCCGGGTTCCTCTCTCCGGGTTTGGGTGCAGGTGGTTTCCTCGGCGGGTGCTGGAGCTGCAGCTGGACAGGCGGTTCCAGTGGGACTTCAGGTTGAACGTCCAGGAGGTTTTTTCTTTATTTTTCTTTTCAACTTTGGTCCCGGTAGCCAAAAAGAAGAACATTACCAACAATGGGCCTAAACAGGTTATCAGCCTCTCTGCATCCATGACAGAAAAATGTGTTATTGTCGGAACCAAGGTCACATGCGTTCTTCTTTGGGACCTGAATTGAAGGACACCTCTACTCTGATTTGCTGCCGCCTGTTGCCGCTGAACCGCGTCATAGCTAATTAGCATAAAGTTAACCGAAGCTCAACTTCTTATCCGGTGCCGCTTTGGAAGCTTTAGCCGCTTTAGCCGCTTTTGTTGCTCAGGACGCCTGACTCTCATTGAAAATGTATTAACTTCCGGCGTCCTTCCTGCTTTTGGTCTGAACGTACAGTAAGGACGCAGTTCTAAGAGCTGCTGCTCACCTCGAGCTTCATCCTATGAACTACCTCTCTCCAGGGGAACTCTTTCATTTTTCAATCGTTCATGAGTCGAGGACCTTGATAGCGGCTAATGAGATGCAACCGTCTGACAGTAATGTGTTACTTTTGCACCCCCAACAAAATAAAACAAAACCTATGAAAAGAAAGAAGAGAAGACAACACCACTGTTTTCATGGTCTTCATGACAGGATTATTAATCATGGGCGATCACACCAGACGTCTAACGAGGCTGGAAGAGCACAGCCGCAGACAGAGGAGACACATGCAAGTTTAACTTATGAAACACATGCCAGTTGTATCCCTGTCATATCTGTAAACGTTTAAAACGTTATTCTGTTGTTTATGTTTAGTGGTGACAAAATACTAAACACATTTGTCATATGAGTTCCTATGGAACCACGAGAAGACCCTGCCTGAAGGTTGTGGTCCCTAGCTCTGGATCTGATGGCCGTGATCCCTAGCTCCTGTCTGTCCGAATGCACAAAAAAATTTACCTGTTCCTGAAAAGGTTATTGGAACCTCAAAAGGTTCCTACAATGTGAATGTGCCTCAAGCCATCTTCAATCACAACCGCAAGATCAAAATGACGTAATTTTGATCTTGTGGCCCAGAGAAGAAGAAGAAAGTTCTCGCTTCTCACAGAGGATGTAACAAGCTTTACAGAACTCATTGAACAGCTGTACAATCAGTGTGCTTGCAGTGCACACTTGGTGTAGAAATATGTTTGTTTTGAGGTGTTGTCATTAAGTCATCTTTCTGTATATAAATCATTTTGCTTAGTAAGTACTAACTTCAGCCGTTTGATAATCCTGTTGGACTGAAGGGATTTTTATGTGATTTCTCTTTAAGTTTTTGAGTTCATGTACTAAGTTTCTGGAAATGTGATAAACCTCTTCATGTACGCTGTATAATTCAGTCAGACATGGTCTCTGTGGGGTGCAATAAGTTTCATGTGCCATCAGATGTCCACCTCACAATGTCCACTCTGTAGAAAGCTAATATTACTTTGCTTATCTGTGACAGAAACGTCACATTCATGCATGTTTATCAGTGCTGTCATGAATATGCTTTGTGTTCAAAATTATCAATAACACAGTGATGAGATGGAAATTATGTTATCGGGAAAAATAAACTACTGATTTATTATTAAACCAGTCTGAGTCAGAAAGTTTCTTTATCTCCAGAACGAAAAAAGGCAGAGACCAACACTGAGGCCTCAGCTGCTCTGCAGAAACTACAGTATGAACAGAAGTTCTGCAGCTTTAGCATGTCCATATGGGTTTTCCACTCCAGTCATGGACAGATACTCGTCTGTCCTGTCAAGTTAATACTAACTGTGTTTCCGTTTAGCAGTATAGAACAGTAGAGAAAGTGGATCAGGGAGGATGGAGACTGAACTGGACTGTCTGCGCTAAAGTTGCAGCCGCTAGTAGCGTACTTAGCATCTTGCTACGTGGAGTAAACACTGCGCCCACAGGAGAATTTAGTAGCATCAAAACCAGTTATTTTCCTCATCTTTCAATCTGGTCATTTTGCTCCAGAAGCAACATTTCTATGATGGCTTAGGAACTGTGCTGTGGCTGTTAAATCCCTGCAGCAGAGGCGAGGTGACGCTCAGGGTAACTCTCTCCACACAGTAGCGACGCAGAAACAGACTGCAAAAAGAGCCGTGTGGAGTTTACCGGTGAAGCTGCAGCCAAAACATTCACGCTGAAGAGTTTCCCACAGCTTCTCCTTCTGCTGCCATGCCTTTTCTCTCCCAACGCTGCCGCCCCCATTCTGACTCGCGGGCATTCACAGTGCAGCACGCCAGCTGATTGGACATAGTGCTGCACGTCATCACTCCCTCTTAAAGGGGCAGCGCTGTTGTTACACCAGCGTTATACAGCAGCATGTGTCGTCCTTCACGCAGGTCACTCCATCTTCCGAGCACAGAGAGGACCGGTGCTGGTAGATATATATATATATATATATATATAGTGGCTACGGAAAGTATTCAGACCCCTTTAAACTTTTCATTCTTTGTTTCATTGCAGTCATTTGCTAAAATAAAAAAAGTTCATTTTATTTCTCATTAATGTCACTCAGCACCCCATCTTGACAGAAAAAAAAGTGAAATGTAGAAATTTTTGCAAATTTATTAAAAATGAAAACCTGAAATATGACATGTTCATAAGTATTCAGTACTTTGCTCAGTACTGAGTAGAAGTACTTCTGAGCTCGTACAGCCATGGAGTCTTCTGGGAATGATGCAACAAGTGTTCCACACCTGGATTTGGGATCTTCTGGTTCTTCTTGCAGATCCTCTCCAGTTCTGTCAGCTTGGATGGTGAACGGTGGTGTTCAGCCATTTTCAGGTCTCTCAGAGATGCTCAGTTGGGTTTAAGTCAGGGTTCTGGCTGGGCCGGTCCAGAATGGTCCAGAGTTGTTCTGATCCACTCCTTTGTTATTTCAGCTGTGTGTGAGGGTCATTGTCTTGTTGGAAGGTGAACCTTCGTTCCAGTCTGAGCTCCTGAACTCTGGAAGAGCTTTTTCTTCCAGGATCTCTGTACTCGGCCGCATTCATCTTTCCTTCAACTGCAACCAGTCGTCCTGTCCCTGCAGCTGAAAAACACCCCCATACCATGATGCTGCCACCACCATGCTTCACTGTTGGGATGGTATTGGGCAGGTGATGAGCAGTACCTGGTTTTCTCCACACATACCGCTTAGAATGAACTCCAAAAGTTCAATCTTGGTCTCATCAGACCAGAGAATCTTATTTCTCTGTCTGGGAGTCTTTCATGTGTTTTTGGCAAACTCTATGCAGGCTTTCATATGTCTGCACTGAGGAGAGGCTTCCATCGGGCCGCTCTGCCATAAAGCCCCGACTGGTGGAGGCTGCAGTGATAGTTGACTTTGTGGAACTTTCTCCATCTCCCTACTGCATCTCTGGAGCTCAGCCACAGTGATCTTTGGCTTCTTCTTTACTCTCTCACCAAGGCTTTTCTCCCGCCATTGCTCAGTTTGGCTGGACGGCCGGGTCTAGGAAGAGTTCTGGTCGTCCCAAACTTCTTCCATGTAAAGGACTATGGAGGCCACCGTGCTCTTAGGAACCTTTAGTGCTGCAGAAACTCTTTTGGAACCTTATCCAGATCTGTGTCTCGCCACAATTCTGTCTCTGAGCTCCTTGGACAGTTCCTTCCACCTCATGATCCTCATTTGCTCTGACATGCACTGTGAGCTGGGCTCTTATATAGACAGGTGTGTGTCTTTCCTAATCACATCCAATCAGTTTAATTAAACACCACTGGACTCCAATGAAGCAGTAGAACCATCTCAAGGAGGATCGTAAGTAGGGGTGTCCCGAAGAGTCGACGATTCAACGAGTCGTTTCCAAAAATGTGTTTCGACTGTCAGTCTCTAAGTCGAAGTCGCAGTATTTGGTTATCAAGCAAAGATCATACTATCCTGCAGTAGGGGGGTGCTGAACATTTGATTTTTACACAATATTAATTTGTTTTTAAAGGGATGTTGTGTAAGTTCTCCGTGTGTTTTATTCATTTAAAAAGCAATACGTAACTGAACGAAATAAT
>JALJCO010011586.1:0-44672 GCA_023101725.1 Atherinomorus stipes
ATCTGAAGCCGAGCGGTGTTTTGTTGTTGGACTTCTGTGCTCGTCATGGATTGTCAATAACAAGGACTGTGTTCCTTTGGGGGAGAGGGTGCACATTTGCACCTGGCATCAGGACACCCACCTTAGGGCACAGTTCCATGACCGACAAAGTAGTCGTGTCATGGGACATGCGGTACTTTCTCCCCTGGACACTCCGGAGTGAAGGGAGAGGCGGAGCTGTCCACTCGTCCTGCCTGGTAGGTAAGTGGGCTCAGATGGTGGGGGAGGTTGCCGGTCAGACCTGGCAGGCCCAAACGTGTCGTGAGGGTCTGCTAGGAACGTCCTGGCTAGAGTCCCCTGTCAGGGAGAGCTTAAGCTCCCACCTCCGGGAGAGCGGAGCGCATGGGCCGAGGGAGGTGGGGGACATTGAGTCAGAATGGGCTATGTTCCACGCCTCTATTGCATGAAGCTGCTAGTCGGAGCTGTGGCCGTAAGGTTGTCGGTGCCTGTCGTGGCGGTAACCCCGAACTCGCTGGTGGACACCAGCGTGAGGGATGCCGTCAGCCTGAAGAAGGAGTCCTACCGGGCCTTCCTGGCCTGTGGGACTCCTGAGGCAGCTGACAGTATCTGGTGGGCCAACGGAGCGCGGCTCTGGCGGTCGCTGAGGCAAAAACTCACACATGGGAGGAGTTCGATGAGGCCATGGAGAAGACTTCCAGACGGCTGGTGGGCGTTTCTGGTCCACCATCCGGCGGCTCAGGAGGGGGAAGCAGTGCACCATCAACACAGTGAGGATGGTGGGCTGCTGAGCTCATTTCGGGACGTCGTGGGCCGATGGAAGGAATACTTGGAAGACCTCCTCAATGGCACCAACATGTCTTCCGAGGAGGAAGCAGAGTTTGGGAACTCAAGGGTGGACTCTCCTGTTACAGGGGCTAGGGAGGTCGCCGAGGTAGTCAAAAAGCTCCTCGGTGGCTGGGCCCCTGGGGTGGAGTGAGATCCGCCCGGGGGCTCTTAAGGCTCTGGATGCTGAGGGGCTGTCTTGGCTGACACACCTCTGCAGCATAGCGTGGACATCGTGGGCAGTACCTCTGGACTGGCAGGCTGGGGTGAGTGGTCCCCCTCTTCCAAAAGAGGGGACTGGAGGGTGTGTTCCGAAAGCACAAGGGGATAGCACTTCTCAGCCTCCCTGGTAAAGTCTATTAGGGGTACTGGAGAGGAGGGTCCGTCGGATAGTCGAACCCTGGGATTAGAGAGGAGGAGCAGTGTGGTTTTTGTCCTGGTCGTGGAACAGTGGACAAGCTCTACACCCTCTTCGGGATCCTGGAGGGGGCTGGGAGTTCTCCAATCAGTCTGCATGTGCTTTGTGGACTTGGAGAAGGCGTTCGATGCGTGTCCCCCGGGGATTCCTGTAGGGGGTGCTCCAAGAGTGCGGGGTGCCGGACTCCCTTGTTCGAGCTGTCCCCATCCCTGTACGACCGGTGCCAGAGCACTGGTCCCTTTGTCGCCGATCCTGTTCATAACCTTTATGGACAGGGATTTCTAAGCCGCAACCGAAGTGTTGAGGGGATCCGGTTTGGTGGCCTCAGGATCGGGTCTCTGCTGTTTTGCAGATGACGTGGTTCTGTTGGCGTCAGCCAGGAGCCGTGATCTGCAGCTCTCGCTAGGGCGATTTGCAGCCGAGGGTGACGCGGCCGGGATGAGATCCAGCACCTCCAAATCCGAGACCATGGTCCTCGCCCGGAAAAGGGTGGAATGTCCTCTCCGGGTCGGGAGTGAGGTCCTGCCCCCAGGTGGAGGAGTTTCAGTATCTGGGGTCTTGTTCACGAGTGAGAGAAAAATGGAGCGGGAGATGGACAGACGGCTCGGTGCGGCGTCTGCCGGTGATGCGGACGCTGCATCGGTCCGTCGTGGTGAAGAAGGAGCTGAGTAAGAAGAGAGCAGAAGCTCTCCGATTCTAAGGGTCCATCTGAGATCCTACCCTCACCTATGGCCATGAGCTGTGGGTCATGACCGAAAGAACGAGATGGCGGGTACAAGCGGCTGAAATGAGTTTCCTCCGAGGGGGCCAGGCTCTCCCTTAGAGAGTTAGGTGAGGAGCTCGGTCATCCGGGAGGGACTCAAAGTAGAGCCGCTGCTCCTCCGTATAGAGAGGAGCCAGGATGAGGAGGCTCAGGCATCTGGTCAGGATGCCTCCTGGACCTGGTGAGGTGTTCCAGGCACGTCCCACGGGACCAGACCCGGGGGAGACCCAGGACACGCTGGAGGGACTACGTCTGGCTGGCCTGGGCAGCCCGGGATCCCCCGGATGAGCTGGCAGCTGTGGGCTGGGGTGAGGGAAGTCTGGGCTCTCCCCTGCTTAGGCAGCTGGCCTGTGAGCCGATCCCGGATAAGCGGAAGAAGACGATGCGGTACGGTTATCTTTAAGTTATTTTTAGATTTTATTGACTTGTTAAGCACATAATTTTATGAATACCTATTTATTTTTCTATGTTGCTTTTATCTGTTCACTTGTTTTATCTGTTTTAACATTTAACACCAGTGTTTCCTCATGGGGATCCTTCACTCTGGGAGCTTTGCCTACATTGTCTGGAGGGAGCTGGTGGGGGGCTGCCCTGTCCTGGTGGCTGGGGCCCCGCACTGCAGCCCTATCACTGCGGTGTGGACCCCGGCCTGCCCTGATCTGGTTTGGCTCCTGCAGGAGCGCCTTCTCTAGGACCATGTCTGGCTCCTGGAGTGAACGGATCCCCAAGATATCGCTTCCCTCACAGTAGGTCAAGCCAGATGTTTATTAGTCTTCGTGTGGGTGGGTGTGGGTGTGTGTGGGGGTGTGTGTGTGTGTGCAAATGTTTATAGTTTTGTGTGCTGTGTTTTGTGCTTGGGTGTGTAGAAGGCCTGTTTTTATTTCAACAAATGTGTTTGTTTTTATTTTTCTTGAAAAGCGCTTTGGGTTGCCTTTGGCAGGAAAAGCGCTTTATAAATAAAGTTTGATTTGATTTGATATAGACCACATTAGACCTGGTCCCGATCAAAAACTACAATACCCCACACTCTTCAAACCTGGTCTCAAATGTACTAATGAGGTTGTAGATTAATTTAAGCAGTTTCTGATTTGTGAAACCTTGGTACCAAAAACACACGTGATACGTCAAAAAATGATTAAAGAGTGGGACCTATCGCGTATCAGCAATGCGTCATGTAAAAAGCTGTCACTCTAAGGAGATTGTAGATTAATTTAAGCTTTGGTTCTGATTTATGAAACTTTTTTTCGGATTTGTGAAAATGAAATTAAGGGTCATTTTCTGGTCTTTTTTATATCTAGAACACATTAGACCTGGTCCTGACCAAAAACTACAATACTTACACTCTCCAAACCTGGTCTCAAATGTACTAAAGAGGCTGTAGATTAATTCAAGCTGCAGTTTTCTGATTTGTGAATCCTCTCCCTGATTTGTGAAAATGAAATTCAGGGTCTATTACTTACACAGCATCTAGGCCACATTAGACCTGGTCCCGATCAAAAACCACAATACTTACACTCTTCAAACCTGGTCTCAAATGTTCTAAAAGAGATTGTAGATTAATTTAAGCACAGTTTCTGATTTGTGAAACCTTTCTCTGATTTGTGAAAATGAAATTTAAGGTGATTTTCTGGTCTTTCAGGTATCTAAACCACATTAGACCTGGTCCCAACAAAAAAAAAACACAATACTTACACTCTTCAAACTTGGTCTCAAACATTCTAAAGAGATTGTAGATTAATTTAAGCACAGTTTCTGATTTGGGGAAACCTTTTCCAGTCTTGTGAAAATGAAATTTATGGTCAATTTCTGGTCTCTTTTGTATATAAACTACTTTAGACCTGGTCCTAATAAAAAAAAAAAAAAAAACACAATACTTACTCTCTTCAAACCTGGTGTCAAATGTTCTTCAGCGATTTTAGATCAATTCAAGCACAGTTTCTGATTTGATGAAACCTTGGTACCAAAAACACACGTGTCACATCAAAAAATTATGACAATAAAAAAAGGGTGGGACCTATTGCGTATGTGTAATGCGCCTGGTAAAAAGCTGTCACTCTTAAAAGATTGTAGATTAATTTAAGCACAGTTTCTGATTTGTGAAACCTTTTTCTGATTTGTCAAAATGAAATTAAGGGTCATTTTCTGGTCTTTTTTATATATAGACCACATTAGACCTGGTCCTGAACAAAAACTACAATACTTACACTCTTCAAACCTGGTCTCAAATGTACTAAAGAGGCTGTAGATTAATTCAAGCACAGTTTCTGATTTGTGAAACCTCTCTCTGATTTGTGAAAATGAAAAATAGGGTCATTTTCTGGTCTTTCTTGTATCTTGACCACATTAGACCTTGTCCTGACAAAAAACTACAATACTTACAATCTTCAAACCTGGTCTTAAATGCTCTAAAGAGGTTGTAGATTTATTCAATCACAGTTTCTGATTTGTGAAACCTCTCTCTGATTTGTGAAAAAGTAAGTTAAGGGTCTATTACTTTTTTAGCATCTAGGCCACATTAGACCTGGTCCCGATCAAAAACCACAATACTTACACTCTTCAAACCTGGTCTCAAATGTTCTAAAGAGATTGTAGATTAATTTAAGCACAGTTTCTGATTTGTGAAACCTTTCTCTGATTTGTGAAAATGAAATTTATGGTCATTTTCTGGTCTTTTGGGTATCTAAACCACATTAGACCTGGTCCCAACAAAAAAAACACAATACTTACACTCTTCAAACTTGGTCTCAAACATTCTAAAGAGATTGTAGATTAATTTAAGCACAGTTTCTGATTTGTGAAACCTTTTCCAGTCTTGTGAAAATGAAATTTATGGTCAATTTCTGGTCTTTTTTGTATGTAAACCACTTTAGACCTGGTCCTAATAAAAAAAAAAAAAACACAATACTTACTCTCTTCAAACCTGGTGTCAAATGTTCTTCAGCGATTTTAGATCAATTCAAGCACAGTTTCTGATTTGTGAAACCTTGGTACCAAAAACACACGTGTCACATCAAAAAATTATGACAATAAAAAAAGGGTGGGACCTATTGCGTATGTGTAATGCGCCTGGTAAAAAGCTGTCACTCTTAAAAGATTGTAGATTAATTTAAGCACAGTTTCTGATTTGTGAAACCTTTTTCTGATTTGTCAAAATGAAATTAAGGGTCATTTTCTGGTCTTTTTTTATATATAGACCACATTAGACCTGGTCCTGAACAAAAACTACAATACTTACACTCTTCAAACCTGGTCTCAAATGTACTAAAGAGGCTGTAGATTAATTCAAGCACAGTTTCTGATTTGTGAAACCTCTCTCTGATTTGTGAAAATGAAAAATAGGGTCATTTTCTGGTCTTTCTTGTATCTTGACCACATTAGACCTTGTCCTGACAAAAAACTACAATACTTACAATCTTCAAACCTGGTCTTAAATGCTCTAAAGAGGTTGTAGATTTATTCAATCACAGTTTCTGATTTGTGAAACCTCTCTCTGATTTGTGAAAAAGTAAGTTAAGGGTCTATTACTTTTTTAGCATCTAGGCCACATTAGACCTGGTCCCGATCAAAAACCACAATACTTACACTCTTCAAACCTGGTCTCAAATGTTCTAAAGAGATTGTAGATTAATTTAAGCACAGTTTCTGATTTGTGAAACCTTTCTCTGATTTGTGAAAATGAAATTTATGGTCATTTTCTGGTCTTTTGGGTATCTAAACCACATTAGACCTGGTCCCAACAAAAAAAACACAATACTTACACTCTTCAAACTTGGTCTCAAACATTCTAAAGAGATTGTAGATTAATTTAAGCACAGTTTCTGATTTGTGAAACCTTTTCCAGTCTTGTGAAAATGAAATTTATGGTCAATTTCTGGTCTTTTTTGTATGTAAACCACTTTAGACCTGGTCCTAATAAAAAAAAAAAACACAATACTTACCTTCTTCAAACCTGGTGTCAAATGTTCTTCAGCGATTTTAGATCAATTCAAGCACAGTTTCTGATTTGTGAAACCTTGGTACCAAAAACACACGTGTCACATCAAAAAATTATGACAATAAAAAAAGGGTGGGACCTATTGCGTATGTGTAATGCGCCTGGTAAAAAGCTGTCACTCTTAAAAGATTGTAGATTAATTTAAGCACAGTTTCTGATTTGTGAAACCTTTTTCTGATTTGTCAAAATGAAATTAAGGGTCATTTTCTGGTCTTTTTTATATATAGACCACATTAGACCTGGTCCTGAACAAAAACTACAATACTTACACTCTTCAAACCTGGTCTCAAATGTACTAAAGAGGCTGTAGATTAATTCAAGCACAGTTTCTGATTTGTGAAACCTCTCTCTGATTTGTGAAAATGAAAAATAGGGTCATTTTCTGGTCTTTCTTGTATCTTGACCACATTAGACCTTGTCCTGACAAAAAACTACAATACTTACAATCTTCAAACCTGGTCTTAAATGCTCTAAAGAGGTTGTAGATTTATTCAATCACAGTTTCTGATTTGTGAAACCCTCTCTCTGATTTGTGAAAAAGTAAGTTAAGGGTCTATTACTTTTATAGCACCTAGGCCACATTAGACCTGGTCCCAATCAAAAACCACAATACTTACACTCTTCAAACCTGGTCTCAAATGTTCTTAAGAGATTAGATTGTAGATTAATTTAAGAACAGTTTCTGATTTGTGAAACCTTTCTCTGATTTGTGAAAATGAAATTTATCGTCATTTTCTGGTCTTTTTTGTATCTAAACCACTTTCGACCTGGTCCCAATAAAAAAAAAAAAACACACAATACTTACTCTCTTCAAACCTGGTCTCAAATGTTCTTTGGAGATTTTAGATTTATTCAAGCACAGTTTCTGATTTGTGAAACCTTGGTACCAAAAACACACGTGTCACATCAAAAAATGATGACAATAAAAAAAGGGTGGGACCTATTGCGTATGTGTAATGCGCCTGGTAAAAAGCTGTCACTCTAAAGAGATTGTAGATTAATTTAAGCACAGTTTCTGATATGTGAAACCTTTTTCTGATTTATGAAAATGAAATTTAGGGTCATTTTCTGTTCTTTTTAGACCACATTAGACCTGGTCCTGACCAAAAACTACAATACTTACAATCTTCAAACCTGGTCTTAAATCCTCTAAAGAGGTTGTAGATTAATTCAATCACCGTTTCTGATTTGTGAAACCTTTCCTCTGATTTGTGAAAATGAAATTTATGGTCATTTTCTGTCTTTTTTTATATCTAAACCACTTTCGACCTGGTCCCAATAAACAAAACACAATACTTACCTTCTTCAAACCTGGTCTCAAAGTTCTTCAGAGATTTTAGATTAATTCAAGCACACCTTCTGATTTGTGAAACCTTGGTACCAAAAACACACGTGTCACATCAAAAAATGATGACAGTAAAAAAAGAGTGGGACCTATATTGCACACGTGTAATGCGCCTGGTAAAAAGCTGTCACTAAGTTCCTTGAGGAGGGTTTTCACGGCAGGGGCCCTAATCGGTACCTGCATTAACATGTAGTACTCTCTACCCTGCCATTATGCAGATGTCTGTTACAGGGTGGCTGATTCTAAACATCTTTCAGTAATTGCTTCTTTACATCATTCTCCAGTTTGATAATGAGTAGGTAGTGGTCGTGTCCCTGTCTGGGTGGTCAGGATCCAGCACTGTGCACCTTAATAGCTGTAGTATGGACCTGGTTTGCCCGGATCTGGGTGGCTGCCCAACATGGCAGGGGCCTATATGGCAGTAAGGCGGATGGATGGACCCCAGAATATCGCTCCTTCACCAAAATCGATGTGCATATGAGAGAGAGTTTTATATGTGTATGCATGTGTATGTGTGCTTTTGAGATAAACTTGGGGGACTGTTGATGTAATGTGTTGTTTTTTATTATGCGAAGCACTTTGTAAAGCTGTTATGCATTAAAAGTGCTATATAAAGTCGTAAAATGTAAAAATGTGCAAGAAATTTGTCCAATAAAGAATGTTTAGTTCCAAAAATGAAGAAAAAAATATTGTATATTTTGGAGAGTACCTGGTCAAATGTAGGTTCCACTAATTTAGTGGTTTCACAATTCAAACAAGGGAAATCAGAAGCTGTGAATTAGAGGATACCTCTGGTTTTCAATTTCACAGATTGAAAAAAAGGTTTCCCAAATCAGACATGATGTTCTTTATAAATCTGTAGACTCTGTAGAATAGTCAAGATTTAAAGGTTCTAAGTATTGTAGTTTTTGATCAGGTACAGGTCTAATGTGGTATAGATGCTATAAAACTTACAAAACAAGGGTAATTTGCATTTTCACAAATAGAATATGCTTTCATAAATAAGAGATGGTATTTTTTTTTATAAATCAATAAACTCTGTAGATTCTTTCAGTCCAGGTTTGAAGATTCTAAGTATTGTGGTTTTTGATTGGGACCAGGTCTAATGTGGTCTAGATTATTTTTCATTTTCACAAATCAGAGAGAGGTTTCACAAATCAGAAACTGTGCTTGAATTGATCTACAGCCTCTGAAGAACATCTGAGACCAGGTTTGAAGAGTGTAAGTATTGTAGTTTCTGGTCAGGACCATATATAGACCTGTGGTCTATATATAAAAAGACCAGAAAATGACCCTAAATTTTATTTTCACAAATCAGAAAAAGGTTTCACAAATCAGACATGGTGTTTTTATGAATCTGTAGACTCTGTAGAATAATTTAGTCCAGATTTGATGAGTATAAGTGTTGTAGTTTTTGATCAGGACCAGGTCTAATGTGGTCTAGATTTTTTTTTTAAAGTAATAAGATGAGCCTAATTTGCATTTTCACAAATAGAATAAAGGTTTCATAAATCAGAAATGGTGTTTTGATTATTCTGTAGAGTGAATAGAATAATTCAGTCCAGGTTTGAAGAGTCTAAGTGTTGAAGTTTTAGAGCAGGACCTGTTTTAATATAGTCTGTGTTCTCGCAAATTCAGTGGAATCGCCCTTTACACAAATAGCGAATCGGAAGCTAACTTCAGCGTCGTGAGCGTCCAGCAGCTCATCTCTGTCCATCGTCTTCACATGTAGCTCCACTCACTTCTTAACGTTTAACGTTCCAACGTTAAAGGGGAAACTCTGTGAACTTTTTAACCTCAATAAATGCTTTTTGGAATCCCTCGGGGCTAACCTCTTTAAGCTCTATAGCTCTTTTAAAGGTTTCTGCTTGAAAATGACATACCCAAAATGAATAGAGTATATCTCTGCATCTACAAGGTCTATGAGTAATTTTGGTGTCATAATAAAGGGAACACTTGGGACTTTTGTTCAACTGTGTAAGACAGAATTTCTGTTAGTCATTCTAAGTAAGCGGTTGTTTGTTTGTATTCTTTGGCTGCTGGTTCACTGAGTTTTTGTCGTAGAGAAATAATAGTGGAACTGTTGAAATTGCCAGGATCTTAGCTTCCATATGATATGCTGTTTGTTTGTCTACCATGAAGTATTAGAGAGGTAGCTATGGAAATGTGCAGAGTGGGTGGATGCTCTGACCTTATTTAGATTTTGATATTTAAACATTAATATGCTTGGTGTATGTTAAAATGACTTATATGTGCTTGTAGCAGAGTTTCTCCTGTTTAATTTGATGTATGGTATGGCTACATAATTAGTGCAACATTGTGCATCTTTTGCTGCAGTGAGTCTCAAGGTCCCCCAATTTGGGGACCTTGGGGTTTAAGACTACACAAAGTGTTTATGGAGTGATTCAATGCTCCCCCCCCTCCCGCCAGTGCCTCTGGCCTGCGAGCAGCTCTAGGCAACTTTGCCTGCGCCGACCCGAGCAGAACTTGCGCCAACAGAAACCGCTGTACGGTACTCAGGTCCCCTATCTACCGAGCTGCTTCCAGCTCTGATTTGAACCAGACTACCAGCGCTAATTCGAAGAAAACATTTCTTTAGCTTCACACCACCTAAACACGGCTCCTGGCTCTCATAACCAACTCTTTGTTGGACCAGAGTGATTTGCGTAGCTTGCGCTGCCTGGGCGCCGGGTGAAGCATCACTGCTTCAGGCTCAATAATCACTTGTCACGTCCGCAAAAAGTAAATAAAAGTTCGTATTCTTACCTGCTACCCACCAACACCAGAGAAAAATATAATCCACGGCATATTTACCCGCAATCGTGGGTAAAACATCCCGTTTCAGAAGAGACGGGTCTTTGCTTTGGGCAGAGGGAGACGTGGTGCTGCTACCAGCGCAGCAAAGTAGCATCAACAAGCTAGTAAACGCCAGGGATCAAAATAGAGGAAAGGCAGGTAGAGAAGCCGTCTGTGTGCTGTGTGGGTGTAGGGGGGTTGAACTTTACGACAGTGAAAGGACGCCACTAGCTGAAGTTACTGAGTTCTGCTTTAACATGAACTTGTGCAGCAGTGGTGTTGCTAGCTGCCTTGTAGCTAAACATTTAGCAGCATTTAGTAGCTTCATCCGTCAGTTCCCACCCAGTCTGTATCCAGCGTGGCCACCGGAGCAAATCACGGGCTTTTTAATCATTTGTTTTCTCGTGGATCCCCGCACTCACGGACGCTCCGCATCTCACACGTTACGTTAAAGGCTGGGGAGAGTTGACGTGCCGCTAAGGTACTGCGGTAAAGTTAGCCGGCATTGTCAAATGCACGATAAAGTGAGCCGTCATTTAGCCGACACTCGCGGTTAAAATTCAGTTGCGCAAAACACCAGATATTACGGTACTGCTTGCTCGAGCTCCGAGAGGGAGGGGGGAGCAGAATGGATTCAAAAGACTTTCTCCTCCGCAAGTGCAGCTGTGTTCATACTCATGCAAAAGTTTTTATACGTTTTTTATTCAAAGTTACCTCAGATGTCTCTGTAGTTCAACAATAATCATTTTACTGAACTGTTTTCAAATGTGAAAAACAAAAGTTCCCTTTGAAGAAAACCTCCCCGATTTTTGGAAAATTGTTAAAGGAAAACTCTAACAGGTGACACAAAGCTCTCTCTGGATTCTAGTTCTAGACCATCTCAGGTATCACCACTGTGAAAAAGAAAAGATTTTACTGTACAGTTTTGGAGAAAATAAAGGCTGAATTGTGCTTACATACTCATCTACTTACTGCAATGGTCTGAATCTGATTTTGGGGGACTTATTACAGGAAAACCATAAGAGGTGACACAAAACTCTTTCTGGATTCTTGTTCTAGACCACCTCAGGTATCACCACTGTGAAAATGAAAAGATTTTACTGTACAGTTTTGGAGAAAATCAAGGCTGAATTATGCCTATATGCCCATCTGCTTACTATAATGGCCTGAATGTCATATTTGGATGCTGATTACAGCAAAACCATGAGAAGTGACACAAAATTCTCTCTGGATTCTAGTTCTAGGCCATCTCAAGTATTACCATTGTGAAAATGAAAAAGAATCTACTGTACAGATTTGGAGAAAACCAAGGCTAAATTATGCTTATATGCCAATCTACTTAATGTATTGGCCTGAATCTCATTTTGGGGGGGTTATTACAGGGAAAACATGAGAGGTGACATAAAACTCTCTCTGGATTCTAGTTCTAGACCACCTCAGGTATCACCACTGTGAAAATGAAAAGATTTTATTGTACAGTTTTGGAGAAAATCAAGGCTGAATTATGCTTATATGCCCATCTACTGAATGTAATGGCCTGAATCTCATTTTTGGGGGGTTATTACAGGGAAAACATGAGAGGTGACACATGTGTGTATGTGTGGCCTCCTCGTGCCTGTATGACCCCCTACAACATCTGAAATGCTCCTGATGATGGATGGATGTTCTCCTGAGGGATCTCCTCCCAGATCTGGATCAGGGCATCGGTCATCTCCTGGACAGTCTGCGGTGCGACGTGGCAGCAGTGGATGAAATCAGATGATGACCCAGAAGTGCTGGATTGGATTCAGCTTTGGAGAACCAGCAGGCAGGTTGAAGGCACCACAGCATTGGTGCCTTTAACTCAGGAACTCCTGGCACACACCGACCACGAGGCTAAGTATAATCCTGCATCCGAAGAAAGCCAGGCTCCACTGCAGCAGCGTATGGTCTGACACGGGGCTGAGGATCTCATCCCAGTAGCTCTGGCTAGCACATGGAGAGACCTCCACATCTCCTGGTATGCTGACCTGCCTCCTGGTATCTCCTCCCTGCTTTCCACTCTGTGTTGGGAAACACAGCTAAGCTTCTCGCCACAATGGATGATGTTGATGTGCCATCACTACCTGAACGACTACCGTGGGCTGAAGACACCGCCTCCAGCGTTCTAGTGGTAAGAACGCTGGAAAAACCCAAAGGTGACCAAAGATCAGACCAAAGATTGAGCAGTGTATTAATTTTTATGTATTTTTCCTCTCTAATAGATTTTTTTTTCCCGGTTAATTTTACTGGTTGTAGTTCACATTAAAGGTGAGAAAAATTGATTGTGATTTATTGTGTTCTTGTTTCGTAATGTGACAAAAAACAATATTTTTTTACAGGTGTGTGCATGCATGCATGTGTGTGGATAATTTTTCAGAACACCCAGATATTGATTTCATTTTTCTCCCTTTTCTTTAACCCCCCACCCCCACCCCCCCCCCCCCACCCCTCAAAAAAACTGAGTAAAACTGAACTTCAGGGAGATTAAGCCCAATTGCAGCACAAAGGTAAGTGGTGCAATTCTGGAAGTTTCTTTTTAAAAAAAGAAAAGGTAAGGTGGTGTTATGGTGTGATCCTGCAGTTCTCCTGTGATCTCATTTCGTGGATCAGGGATGGGCGATACCAAAATTTTTCATGTCGATACGATGCACTTTTTTTCGCATACCGATATCGATACCGATACCGATACTTTTTGTCCTTTAAAAGAATATCACATGATTGTACATTTTTCTTTAATACCTTGAATGCAAGGGCAATAATTAGATATAAGTAAAACCTGAGAACAGAAGCACTGGAAAGAAATGCTTTTAACAAAATATTAAATTATGGTGATGATAAAATTAAAAATAGATTAAAAACGTCTTTCAGTTATCAAATAACATAATATATACTAACTAAAATAATCAAATTTATTAAGTGGAAAATTTTAAAATAGAAAATGTAATAGTTATATTACAAATTTACCAAAACATAATGAACAATAACCTGCATTAAACCACTGAAAGAGAACAAAACATCATCATCATCACGAACAGTTGCAACATCATCATGACATCTGATAGGCTGCCACCATCATGTAATACAGAAACTAGACCCTGATAGGATCCCACCATCCTGTAACATGGAAGCTAGAATCTGATTGGCTACCACCATCATGTGATACGGAAGCTAGAATCTGATAGGCTACCACCATCATGTGATACGGAAGCTAGAATCTGATAGGCTACCACCATCATGTGATACGGAAGCTAGAATCTGATTGGCTACCACCATCATGTGATACGGAAGCTAGAATCTGATTGGCTACCACCATCATGTGATACGGAAGCTGGAATCTGGCTGCTTTCATCATTTCATTGCCTAAAACTCTCAAAAGTAGAAACAAATTGCATGTTTTGTAGCTGTACAGTGGTATTGCGATCCTCAAAAAAGTATTGATTCCGATATTTTGTCTAGTTGCTATCGAAGTATCGATATGCCCATCCCTATCGTGGATCCACCTGCACAGACTGGTCTGACACGCTCCCGGTGTGAGTTGACACGTTGTGGAGGTCAGAATGAAGCTGCGCTGCAGCCGGAACGCTGAACTCACAGATCCGGTGTAAATTGCTACATGGAAGGACCAGGAATCCTAGAAAATGCTGACTCAGGGGTGCTCAGCACTGGGTTTAAGTGATGGTCAATGAGGCTACAACCCAGGATGTGAATGGCATGTCTACTAGATAGGTATAAAGTATCATACTTAAATTTGTACACACGTGAGTTTACACCAGCAGGAAGATTTTTTTTCATTTTCTTTTTTTTGTTGGGAGCGCGAGCTGCAGTTGATGCAACATGAGGATAAAAATGGTGGGAAGATGGTTTGCGATATTTTATGAAGACTATTACCAGCCGCTCAGACTCAGCTTTGGGACAGTTTCTTTTTTAGCTGGAAACTGATGGGGCTGTGAGCAGCTGACTCAGATTCATGAGTCAGTGTGCAGAACTTCATAGGCTGTTGGATTCACTTCATGTGAGTCAGATGTGTTGGAGCAGGGAAATATTGAAAACCTGCAGGACTGTGGCCCTCAAACACTTTGGACACTGCTGTACTGGAGTAAGTGATGGTGGATCTGTGGACTGTTGCTGTTAAGAGGAGCATAACCACAACACGTGGAGCTGTTGGAAGACCAGCTATGTGCTGACAAAATCAGGAATGGACTAAGGATGCTCATTCAGACTTTTCATGTGGTTTTTGTTGTTTGACATTTTTCTTTATGTTGATTTTGCTGATTTTTTATAAATATTTTCTTATTGTATTTTATTTGCTGGTTTGGTTTTGTGTTCCAGTCTAACAAAGTCTGATTGTATTTGGCAGCTGTTGGTGTGATGCCCTCCCTGCAACGGCATGGGCTGGCTGGCCATCATGACTACTAATAAGAGCGGTATCTCAGAGGAAAAAAGTCACTGGGCAGATGCTGTGGGAGCGAAACCAACGAGGACCAGTGGATTAAAAGCACCAGGAAACCGCCATAAGAACGACCCTGCCCATCTCCCAAGAACTCAACATTTAGCTGGATCACGAACTGTTATCTGTTTGATCTAAGTGACTTTTTTACTTCTGTATTTTCCGGACTGTAAGTTGCACTCTTTTTTTTTTCTTCATAGTTTGGTTGCTCCTGCGACCCCATAATATAGTGTGACTTATATGTATCAAAATACAGTTTAACATATTTTCATTTATTTATTTGTAATTTAGTTTGACAAATGAATTTTTTAAAATGTGCATACAGATTGACTGACATGAACTAAGAAGTAAACATTACTGTCTAACGCCACAAGATGGCGCTCTAACCATGTGACGACTAAATTCCACTCTGAGAGCAAAGATCTCCATACATCAAGCTGTACTGTCCTCATAAATCCTCATAAAAAACATCATAAAAAGATGTTTGAGTCCATTTACAGGCAAAGCACTGCATGGCAACACCTGAGTCCAACTGGACTTGCAGCAGTCTGACCAGCACTTATCCATGCTGGACCTTCTTATTTGATTTCTTGCTTTTTCTCTCAGATGTAATTCGTTTTGAGGAAAAAAAAACATCTGCTAAATGACAGTAGTCGTAGTCGTAATAACTTTGGAATCAGAGTGTTGACATAAGCCTTTAAGAAAAATCCAACAATCTCCTGATTTCAGCACCAGAAGTTTATTTTGGACATTGAGTCAGTTGTTGATGCATTAGTAACGCATTGCCTTGAGTTTTGGGGGGATTTTTTCTGCCAATGTTGCCAGCTGCTAACTTAGCCGATTCAGCCTCCATGGAATGTTCTCCATTATGGTGTAGCTGAATAACTTTAATGTGTTACATTAACTGACAGGCAGCTATTCGGCCTGTTGTTTTGAGTGCTACTGTGTAGATGAATAACTTGTTTTTCTGGATCTGTTCTTAATCTTGGATTTTCTGATATGAATTTTGACATACAGCTGTGTGAAAAAGTTTTTGCCCCCTTCCTAATTTCTTACTTTTTTGCATGTTAGTCTTAAATGTTTCAGATCATCAAACAAATTTAAATGTGAGACAAAGCTAACACAAGTAAACAGCAAGTGCAGTTTTGAAATGAAGGTTTTTATTTTTAAGGGGGGGGGGGGTCCAAACTTAAATGGCCTTGTGTGAAAAAAGTGATTGCCCCTAAATAACTGGTTGTTCCACCCTTAGCAGCAACAACTGCAATCAAGCGTTTGTGATAACTGGCAATGAGTCTTCTACAGCGCTGTGGAGGAATTTTGTTCCACTCATCTTTGCAGAATTGTTGTAATTCAGCCACATTGGAGGCTTTTCCAGCATGAACCGCCTTTTTAAGGTCATGCCACAGCATCTCAATTGGATTCAGGTGGGGACTTTGACTAGGCCACTCCAAAGTCTTCATTTTGTTGTTCTTCAGCCATTCAGAGGTGGACTTGCTGGTGTGTTTTGGATTATTGTCCTGCTGCAGAACCCAAGTGCGCTTCAGCTTGAGGTCACCAACAGATGGCCGGACGTTCTCCTTCAGGATTTTTTGGTAGAAGCAGAATTCATGGTTCCATTTACCACAGCAAGTCTTCAAGGTCCTGAAGCAACAAAACAGTCCCAGACCATCACACTAGAACCACGATTTTTTACTTAGGTATGATGTTCCTTTTCTGAAATGCCGTGTTACTTTTACGCAGATGTAATGGGACCTACACCTTCCAAAAAGTTCAACTTTTGTCTCGTCAGTCCACAGAGTATTTTCCCAGAAATCTTGGGGATCATCAAGATGCTTTCTGGCAGCCTGCGACGAGCCTTTACGTTCTTTTTGCTCAGCAGTGGTTTTGGTCTTGGAACTCTGCCATGCAGCCATTTTTGCCCCCCAGTCTCTTTCTGATGGTGGAGTCGTGAACACTGACCTTAATTGAGGCAAGTGAGGCCTGCAGTTCTTGGATGTTGTTCTGGGGTCTTTTACCCTTGGATGAGTCGTCGCTGTGCTCTTGGGGTAATTTTGATCGGCCCAAGACGGCCGGCCACTCCTGGGAAGGTTCACCACTGTTCCATGTTTTCACCATTTGTGGATAATGGCTCTCACTGTGGTTCTCTGGAGTCCCAAAGCTTTAGAAATGGCTTTGGAACCTTTTCCAGACTGATAGATCTCAATGACTTTGTTTCTCATTTTCTTACTGAATTTTTTTGGGATTGCAACATGATGTCTAGCTTTTGAGGATCTTTTCGGTCTACTAAACTTCGTCAGGCAGGCCCTATTTAAAGCAGAACTCAGTAACTTCAGCTCGGGGCTCCCCTAGTGGCGTCCTTTCACTGTCGTGTTCAACCCCCCCTTACACCCCCACAGCACACAGACGGCTTCTCTACCTGTCTTTCTTCTATTTTGATTCCTGGATATATTTCTAAGCGTTTTCTAGCTTGTTGATGCTACTTTGCTGCGTTGGTAGCAGCACCACGTCTACCTCTGCTCAAAGCAAAGTCCTGTGTCTTCTGAAACGGGACGTTTTACCCGCGATTTGCGGGTAAATGTGCCGTGGATTATATTTTTCACTGGTGTTGGCGAGTAGCAGGTAAGAATACGAACTTTTATTTACTTTTTGCGGACATGACAAGTGATTATTGAGCCTGAAGCAGTGATGCTTCACCCGGCGCCCAGGCAGCGCAAGCTACGTGAATCACTCTGGTCCAGCAAAGAGTTGGTTATGAGAGCCAGGAGCCGTGTTTAGGTGGTGTGAAGCTAAAGAAATGTTTTCTTCCAATTAGCGCTGGTAGTCTGGTTCAAATCAGCGCTGTAAGCAGCTCGGTAGATAGGGGACCTGAGTACCGTACAGTGGTTTCTGTTGTCGCAAGTTCTGCTCGGGTCGGCGCAGGCAAAGTTGTATTTAGCTGCTCGCAGGCCAGAGGCCCCGGCGGGAGGGGGGGGGCATTCACTGCGTTTACATGCAGCCAATAACTCTTTCATAACTCTTTCATAACCGGAATATTAGCAATAACCCGGTTGCGCATGGCCATGTAAACACTGGCAAAAACCCGAATATGCTCATTTTCGGGTTTTTAAAAACCCGAATATTACCCCTGGGTTACTCCTTTTCTAACCGGAATATTTGGTCATGTAAACGCTTATTGGAATATCTTCATTGAAAGGAATATTTAAATGTGTTCTGCGCATGCTCTTTCTGCAAGCATTTTTGGCGTTTTGATTAAATTACAGGGAGTATTTTGTACTAGCGATCAGACAGTGCTCTGCACAGCTTGCTAGTTTATACATCACCATGGCAACACGAATCCCGAGAGGAGCTGCTGTGCAAACAGTTACTCCGCGGGGCTCCATCACTCATCTGGAAAAGTTTGGTGAAGATGTGATAGAGGAAAGTTCACTGACTCCAGCCGGAGTCAGTTAACTTCATCATTACAACCGTTCCCACCAGTCCTGGCTGAGACCTTCATCTGTCCGGCGGACTCTGCTGGAAACGGGAAGCGTGGATGTGCTCCGAGCTGCATTTTCAGGACACGTTCTCTCCTTCTATGATCCGTCAAGTAATGCTGATGGGTCAGTACCAGCACTCCGGACTGCAGTCAAGACCGCCGCCTCTCGCGGATCCGCGGTCAAGCCAATCGGAGTTATTTCGGCTGTAACTCTGAAACTTGGCTGGCTTGACTGCAGTGGCCCCGGATGGTTCATTATCCACCATCATCATGACGTTCTTCGTGCGTCGCGGTTTGGGTCGGGATATTCCAATTGATTTCAGTAATCATGTATACAGGAGTAACTCTGTCTGCTCATGCATGTAAACGGGTTATTCCTGATCTTTCAGAAACCGGAATATTGACCTTAACCCGAATTTTGATGGCATGTAAACGTGGTCATTTAATCGCTCCGTAAACACTTTGTTTAGCCCCACGGGGATTCCGAAAAGCATTTATTGAGGTAAAAAAGTTACTGAGTTTCCCCTTTAAGTGATTTCTTGATTGATCAGAGGTGTGGCAGTAACCTTGGTGTGGCTAGAGAAATTGAAATCAGCTTTCAAAGATGTGATAAACCACAGTTAATTTATGTTTTAACAGGGGAGGGCAATCACTTTTTCACACAGGACCACAGAGGTTTGGATCCCCCCCCCCCCCCCCCCCCCCCACACTAATAAAAATCTTCATTCAAAAACTGCATTTTCTGTTTACTTGTGTTATCTTTGACTCACATTAAAATTTGTTTGATGATCGGAAACATTTAAGTGTGACTAACATGCAAAAGTAAGAAATTAGGAAGGGGGCAAAAACTTTTTCACACAGCTGTAAGTGCAACTTGTATGTTTTTTTTTTTTTTTACTCTTACTGTGCGTTCAGACCAAGAGCGACTAAAGCTGTAAAATAGCTTTTGTCGCTCATAAAAATAGCTGCTACAAAAAATCTGTTCGCTTTTGTCGCTCAAGTCGCTTATGACATCACGTTCAATTTTGCATATCATTTTAAAAGGACCGTATGCTTTTTACCATTAGCAGAGCTTTTGCAGTGATGCTTTTCGTGATTGCTGCCTTGTGCTGTGACAAGTTGTAGCCTGTGATTAACCAGAAATCCGTCTCCTACTGAAAAACAACGGTCTGGACATAACTGATTAAATTACACCCCAAAACAAAATAATGTTGTAGCTTAGTTAAGTACATCATCTTCACTGATCTGCATCTGCAGATCTTCACTCATTTATCTCTAAAGGCCTTTACACACCTACTCCGGATATTTATTTATTTATTTATATATCAAAATTCCGTCTTGCGATTTTGCGACGTTTATTTTTTCGAACTGGGGTCGATTTTCTTAATATTCGCATCCGACAGATACACAATCCACCAATCAGAGAAGGCGCTCTGATCGTCACAGAGCTGGTTGCAGGCAAAAGAGAAAGGAAAGAGAGAGGTGTCGCTTGGTCGCTGTTACTGCATCATTATGGCTCAGGTGTTATCACCTTCGTGTTGCAGCACTATTGTTTGGCAAACGGGGCTGTGGGGGTGGGGGGGGGGGGGGGGTGCTATAAGCTTAAGTAGCAGTGTTTTCCCTACATTTTGTAGCCATTCGAGGTTATTAGCTACAGGTGTTGTATTTAAAATCCCCATTTGGCATCTCCACGGTGAGATCAGCTGTTTCCAGCATCCAGAAGTTTCCCTGCAGTCGTCTCTCCCTCCGTCACTGCTGCATGTGCTCACGTTCCTCTGGAATAACGGATGCGAGTTTGCTCTAGCATCATCGTAATTTCGCGTCGGAGCAGGTGTGTATAGACAAATGCGTCTATATTTCTCCTCCGAATTATTCGCAATTTCGTGCTGTTTATTCGCAGTGTGAAAAGGCCTACTCTCAAACTAAATGTCAAGACGAGGGATAAAAGGGAAATACGTATTTTTATCCCTGTCAATTATTATTATTATAACATAGTTCTTTCCATATTTATAAATCATATCGTCCCATAAACATAGCATGCTAGGCGCTCGATTAGCAGGCAAGTTTCGCGTTTGGGGCTCATAGAAACCTGCAAAAAGTTAGGCCTCTGTTGCTTTTTGCAACACTAGGAGACGCGGTGTGACTTGCAACACTCAGGCCAAACATTCCAATTGGTTGTCAGGGTTTTACAGCCGCAACGTGTCATATAGCCAATTTGCATAAAGTTAAACTATTTTTAACTTTGTTTAGTCGCTCTAATCGCTCAACTTTTATAGCTCGTCGCTTCTGTCGCTTTATTTGCTCTTGTCGCTCCTGTCCATTGAAAGTGAATGACTTCCGGCGATTTTACAGCTTTAGTCGCTCTTGGTCTGAACGCACAGTTAATGATGCATATTCGACCGATGCACCTTCACATGGTATTGTATTTATGGTAAATACCAAAGTCCGACATGAAAATTGCACTGGGACACCCACTCATGTCGTAATTTCAACTGGATAGCTGGAAAAATATTATTATACCTGAGCTATAATATATAGCCTGAGCCAAAATGAGCTAAACTTTGACCTTTCAACATGGCGGAGAGCAAAAAAATATCCTGAATAAGATGCATTATATTATGTTTTAAGTTTTCTGCTACTGTTATTTGGTTAGTCTGTCGTCTGCATAATTCTGTGACATACAGAACTTTAATCTCATTGTCATGTAGACTTAGTTTTATGTTTAAAAATATGGTTATTTCTCGGTTTACCTCCTCAGAGCAGATGCTAGCTAGCAGCTAGCTGGCTAGTCAGTCAAAGATAACGTCCAGTGATTCACTTCATTATGACAACAAATCACTTGAACACAACACACTGGTAATTTCCACTTAACAAGTGGAAAGGATCATCTTTCCCATACCACATGACGGCAGCATTACGGAAAGACGTGTAGTCCAGAAAATGCAAGAATACCTAACTGCAGTTACAATGACCGACAAGGGCACCATACATCCCATCCATACAGGAAGTCTCCAGGGGAATTGAGTTAAACACCCCTAGCAGTAACTATCTGTGGCTTGCAACCAGATGTGTGTGGTGTAGTCGGGTGGTTAGGGTTAGATTTTAGTAAGTTACATAAAGAACAAACTTCCGATTGGGACTTCCGGTGTGGATTGGACATATTGCGACATATCGTCACTGCAGTTGGGTCCCTCCTGGAAAATGTGGTATTTCTATTCTTTTTCTTTTTTTAAAAAAAAGAAAAAGTCATACTTGTAGTTTTAAATTTTTGGGATGTTTTTTTTTCCTTGCCAACATGGTCATTTTTTTTAGTCTCTGTCATGATCTGTGGAGTTTCATTTAGTTTTGTCCTGCCTGAGTTCCGTCTTGTTTCCTTCTTTATATTGTAGTTAATCCCTGTCTGTATTTGTTTCCAGTTTTCGTTCGTAATCTGCTCCACCTGTTCCTGATTGTTCATTTGTCCCTCTGAGTATTTATTCTCTCTGTTTTCAGTTGTTCTTTTCCAGGTCTTCTGTTGTCGTACCACCCTGTGTCTCCTCACCACTTCCCTAGTTTCGTGTCAGTTCACTTGATGTAAGAATAAACCTTATATTCTTGAACCTGCCTGCCTCTTCGTCCTGCATTTGTGTCCTCCACTCTTTCCCCCAATCCATGACAGACTCCTTTCTTAAATGATTTAAAATGTATTTTAATGTAATTTATGGCAATGCCCCACCCCCGTTTTTTTATGTTTTCAGCTTTATGGCCTTTATTGAAAACTAAAAAGGATGAAGGCCACAATCCTCTTTATCAAGGGAGAAGAGGGTCTCGATAATTTATTACTACGAATGCCTGACTCATTCAGGGGCTGTATGTATCTGTAATGCACTTCAAATCCTACAGTCAAGATTTTGTTAAAAAATAGACCGAGATGTGATGCACCAAGAAGAGTTTCAGTATGTCTCCTTTGCTTACAAACAGGTGCTATCAGTCAGCAGAGAGGGGCCCTTTCCCTGGAGCAGATGAGTGAAATGATTTTAGAAATTGTGCAGCAAGCATAAAAATTTGTGGAGGGGATCGGTGAGGTCCTCCTACTACCCCAAAAATACCGGTGGTATTATAATTATAGATGGTGGTCCTTTTTCTCGATAGGCCCGATCTAACAGCATTGCTGTTTAAAGTTATCAGAGCCGATATCCGATCCAGTATTGGATCACTGCATCTCTAGTTGAGTTATAACCAGTGTTTAACCATTGATGCATGCTGATGGTTGTCTGGTCTCGCTACATGGCCTGGAAAAAACTAACATCACTCCTCTAAAGGAGCGTCTGTGTGAACTACACAGCAGTACCTCTGCTCGAGTTAATGTGGAGACGCTTGGGCTAGTAGGGAAAAGTTTATTGTGATTATCAAAGCGGCCACTTCCAAGAGATTGACAGGAAAGTATGCGAGTTTGTTGTTGAGAAATAAAACAAAAGTTCAAAAGCAGTGTGTAATTACTATTTTTATGATTTCCTCTTTCTGAAGATTGGTCTTGAAAAGAGGGGTTGTCTTATAATCAGGACCATCCTATATTTGGGTCAAAACAGTATTCATTATTTATTCACATATCCTTATCCATAACACATATGGAGCCTAATGAATGACATCTGTTTTAGATAAATCCCCACCCTGCTGCAGGCACAGACGTAATATTTTGTAATTATTAGTTACAATGTCAAATCTATCGCCAATTAATAATTATTAACACAGTTTTTCTTACTCTTAGGTCTTGTGCCAGAAAAGGCCATCGCCAGACGAGGAGATCTGTCAGAAGTGGATCGATCTTCTTCAACTCTCGCAGGCCTCTCGGAAGCCATTTGGAGTTCATCTATCGGTTTGTGTTTTTTGTTAACATTACCCATATGTAAATGCTGAGGTCCAAATTATTCATAGACTTCTGATTGCCTATGTGGTTTTATTTTATATTTTACTAAGATCAACCATTTTTGTGAAAGGTATTCTCAGGGATTAAGGCTGAGACAGATGGATATGATGGAGGATGGCATTGCCAGCAGCAGTCGCACTTTGACGAAGATGGCTTCCACTTTGAGAAATGAAATGAAATGAAATGAAAAATACTTTATTCATCCCCGAAGGGAAATTCAGTATTGTAAAAGCTCTCTTTTTTTTTTTTTTGTTATAAATAAACAAAAAAAAGTCAGTCAGTCTAGTTCTTTAGGGTGATGGTTGCTGGCAGGAATGAATTCCTGTATCTCTCCGTCCTACAGCGAACTTGACGCAGCCTCCCACTGAACACACTCTGTTGATTCTTCACCGTGTTGTGGAGAGGATGGGAAGTGTCCATCATCTTCATCAGCTTGTGCAGCATTCTTTTTTGAACGATCAGCTCCAGCGGCTCCAGAGTTCTCCCCAGCACAGAACCAGCTTTCTTGATCAGCTTGTTTAGTTTCTTCAAGTCTCTGGTTCTGATGCTGCTTCCCCAGCAGATGCTGCAAAGCTGATTGCACTTTCTACAACAGACTTATAGAGGATCTGCAACATCTTGGTGCAGACGTTGAATGATCTTAGCTTCCTTAAGAAGTAGAGTCTGCTCTGACCTTTCTTGTAGATGTAGTCACTGTTGCATTTCCAATCGAGTCTGTTGTCCAGCTGAACTCCAAGATATTTGTAGTTCTCTACCACCTCCACCTCCTCTTCCAGGATGTAGACAGGACTATGCTGCTTATTCTTGCTCCTCCTGAAGTCAACAATCATCTCTTTAGTCTTGCTGGTATTTAAGATGAGCTGATTGTTACTGCACCATTTCACAAACTGATTGACAAGTTCCCTGTACTCTGCTTCTTGTCCATCACTAATACACCCCACAACAGCAGAGTCATCAGAATATTTCTGCAGATGACAGGATCAGAGTTGTACTGGAAGTCTGAGGTGTACAGTGTAAAGAGGAATGGTGAGAGTACAGTCCCTTGTGGTGCTCCAGTGCTGCTGACCACCATCTCAGACACACAACCTTTCAGTCTCACAAACTGTGGTCTGTTTGTGAGGTAGTTGTAAATCCAGGTGGTTGTGGAGGATCCACCTGGAAGTTATGGAGCTTCTGACATAGCAAAGCAGCTGAATAGTATTAAATGCACTTGAAAAATCAAAGAACATGACCCTCAAAGTGCTGCCTGACTGGTCCAGATGAGAGTGGGCTCTCTGAAGCAAGAAGATGATGGCGTCTTCAACCCCAAGCCCATTACGATATGCAAACTGTAATGGGTCCTGAAAGGTATTCACTTGCTTGTTGAGGTGAGCCAGTAAGAGTCTCTCCAGGACTTTCATGATGTGAGATGTCAGAGCAACTGGTCTGTAGTCATTTGGTTCAGCTGGTTGTGTTTTTTTAGGGACAGGAACAAGACAGGATGTTTTCCACAGCACAGGAACTCTGTTCTGTCTCAGGCTGGTGTTAAAAAGGTGCTGGAGAACCGGACATAGTTGTTCTGAGCAGGTCTTGAGAACTCTGGGACTGACACCATCTGGACCTGCAGCCTTGTTCCGGTTCAGTTTTTCTAGTTGTTTCTTGACCTGGTCACAGGAGACAGTCAGGCTGGAGGTGGAGACAGAGGAGGTCTCAGGATGTCCTGATGTGGAGGAAGAGGAGGCTGTGTTCAGGTCCATGACTGAGGTGCAGGGTGACAGAGTGGAGGTGGGACAGGAAAGCTGTGGGCTCATGGAGGGTGTGTGAAATGTTGTGTTGTCGACAGGGGGGGAACTGAACCTATTGAAGAACATGTTCAGTTCATTAGCTCTGTCCAGACCTCCATCAGTCTGGTCCCCCTTTAACTTGAAGCCAGTGATCTTCTTCATTCCCGACCACACATCCCTCACGTTGTTCTGCTGGAGCTGCTCTCCAACTTCTTCCTGTCGTCCTCCTTCACTTCTTAGTCTGTGTTTTCAGTTGTTTTTGTGTGGTCTTCAGTAACTCCCTGTCTCCATCCCTGAAAGTTTTCTTTTTGATGTTCAGCAGCTTTTTCAGGTCACTGGTGATCCAGGGTTTGTTATTGGGGAAGCACCTCACTGTTCTTGTTGGAACGATGTTGTCCACACAGAAGTTTATGTAATCTGTCACACACTCAGTCATGGTGTTGATGTAATCTCCATGAGGTTCACAGAGGACATTCCAGTCTGTGGCCTCAAAGCACCCTCTCAGAGCATCTTCAGCCTCAGTAGACCAGGTTTTAATCGTCCTCCTAATGACTGGTTGCTGCTGAACGATGGGCTTGTAGGTGGAGGTGAGAAGAACCAGATTATGATCTGATCTTCCTAAAGGAGGCAGGGCAGAGGAGCTGTATGCATTCTTAGTATTTGCATAAAATAAGCCCAACATCTTATTTTCTCTGGTGGAGCAGCTGACAAACTGCTGGAAAGTTGGCAACATAGCAGAGAGGGAGACGTTGTTGAAGTCTCCAGAGATCGCCATGAATGAGTTTGGATGCTGTGATTGTAGTTTAGCCACAACGGAGCTGATGACATCACAGGCTGTCTCTGGTGCGGTACCTGGTATTATATAAACCGCTACCAGAATAACACAGGCAAACTCTCTGGGTAAATAATATGGACGGAAACTCACAGCTAACAGTTCAATGTCTCTTGTGCAGATCTTCTCCTTGACAGTGATGTGTCCTGGATGGCACCAGCGCTGACTGACCAGCACTGCAATTCCGCCTCCCTTCCGCTTCCCGCTGAGCTGTTTATTTCTGTCTGCACGGACCGTCTTGAAGCCGTGCACAGACGCATTACAGTCCGGGATGTGTTCATGCAGCCATGTCTCAGTGAAACACATGATACTGCATTCTCTGTACTCTTTCTGAGACCTTGTTAGCACTTCAAGCTCGTCCATCTTGTTAGCTAGCGATCTCACGTTACCCATCACAACAGTTGGAAGAAACGGTTTAAATCTCCACCGTTTTTCTCTCTGCCTTACCCCTGCCCTGCATCCTCTTGTCTTTCTCCTTAACTCCACTGGGATTTGACGTGTTATTTCGCTGAAAATCTTGATTTGGGAGAGTTTTAACAGTTGATCACGGTGGTAAACAATTTTTCCGTTGCTATGGATACACATCATAACAAGCAGTGAAAAAAGCCAATATACAAGGAAAAATCTCCCGAATTGCACACCCTTCAAACCAGCATAAAAAATCCTCCAAGAAAAACCTAATCTGACGAATAATGTCGATAAAAAAGACAACTATATTTGAAAAAAACACAAAAGTTAAGGGAGAGCTTTCACAAATTGCAGCTACCTAGCAGCGCATTCCAGAATTTTTAAAAAAAATTTATTTATTTATTCATTTATTTTTGTATTGTATCAATGATATGAAAGGGATTCTAAGCTATAGTGATAGTTCTTGGAGATCATAATTTGGCCTCTATACATTATTTGTGCGCTGCATTCCAGTGGTGTCAGAAAAACAAATTGACAACCATTTATTTTTCATTCATTTTTCAGGCTCCACTTGTTTGCTACCCAACATTATTTCTTAAATCAGGAATAGAGCTTAATTGGAGATCGCAACTTACATTTGACATGTATATCTGACAGATTAGATGAGTGGAACTCAAAAAGGTCTGCAGTAGTGATCTAGATTTATTTTTAAAGCAGTACAACATATTTTGTTGGAGAAGAACATAACATTTGGAACAATTTACCTGACTTAAGCTCTAATATTGAACTTCCATCTCTCAAGGTCTGCATTACAGCTATTGATAAACTGAGACACCGGGGAAAATTGAAGATTGGTGGACATCATTGCTTTGTGATGTTAGATGAAAGCAAATTCTCTCACAAGAGGAAAGTAAGTAGTGTGTACTGGATATTTCGTTTGTAAAAATTATACATTTGTTGTTTGTTTTTGAAGTGTGATTTTTAAGAAAGTAATGAGCTGGTTTGAAAAGTGGCTTGCAAGAAACCTTTTTTACTTCATCTGAAAATATTTGGTTTTGCAGTATAACAGAGGACGCTTTGGACCTGCCTGGCGCCGCACAAGAAAGTGGGTTTTAGGCTAACTTGAAGTTGGGCAAACATCAAGAAGACCCATACTGAAGGTGGTGAGAGGCCGTTCAAGAGAAGACCTCCTGCCAACCATAATACACCATGTGAGAGGAGGCTCACAGATTGTCTCTGATGAATGGCGAGCTTACCAGCGGGCACTTGGAGAAATGGGATTTGACCATCACACAGTATGCCATAAAAGGCATTTTGTCGACCCAAACACAGGAGCCCACACTCAGCATTTGGAACGTGCATGGCAGACGTTCAAGGTTGAAGTGTGGAGGCACCGTGGAAACCGTACCACAAAACGTTTGCAAGAACATTTAAAAGTGATTGAGTGGGAATACTGGCTGGGCAGAAATCATAGATTTCATATCATTGGACGGCTCCTGCATGACATTTGTAGATATGCAATTCATAACTGTTGAAAAATTAGGTGCATTAGCTGATAAGAGTACCAAAGTGCTCTTACAAGAGTGCCTCTACCTCCCTGTTTTATTTTGTATTCAAGACGTGTAGACCTGTAAAAATAGTTTTTTAAAGATAAACAAAGTAATATGCATTTTATCTGATTTTGGTTTGGTAAGTACTTATGTTATTGATGTACAGTATATTCTCTCCATGCGTCAATAAACCATTTTGTTTCTGCAAAATAAAGAGTTGCTTTAAACAATACTTAAGTTGACTTACACTTTATTTACAGCCAGCAAAATACTGCTCCTAAGTGATTATAATTGTGTTATAACATCATACAATAGCTAATAAATTTATACAGTGTTGTCACTTTACTAAAAGCTCTTAAAGTCATCCTATAACATATTAATATTTATAAGGCATTACGCCCTCTCTGTAACTGATGATTTAGTTGTCTGTTCTATGTTGAGCAGTTGTATGTGTGTCTTTACTGCTGACAAGAGTATGGATGGTTATATTGTGTAATGTGACCCAGGACTTGAGATTCTTCACTCAAACACTGTCGTCACTTTACATGCAGGTATAAATCATTATAAGTGCTTAATTTATAATACATTATATCCACACTTGTAATACTTTATAAACCTTGGTATAAGTTTTTATACATGATTATACACCATTATAATATGTATGAAGCATTATAAATGCATTATAACGTCTTATGTATGTGCTCCTAATGCATTATAAACTAGACCTTCATAGAAAGTGTTCAATGACAAATAAAGCTTCTGAAGCGTCTGATACAGTCAATATCTTGTATCAATGATGCTTTTGGTGTATTAACTCATCCTGGCCACTAGAGGGAAAACACGATCTAGAGAGACTTTTCCCCTTTTATGTGAGTTGAACCTAGCTGCAGCCGGAGCCACTACAAACCACGCCCAGTTTCATGACACGCTTCTGGGCATGTGGCTGCAGCTGGGTATACTTGCTTTATGTGACCACTTTGTGAGTGAGTATGTCTCAGTACCATCAGACGTCTGTCATAACGCTTGATAATAGTTGGGTAATGGTAAACTTTGTTTCAGTTGAAATAAAACTGAAGATGATAAATTCTATGGACCATGTGACTACATATTAGTTCTTGACGCTGACGTCTTGATGCTTTAGCCAAAGCTTGGCTAACTTCTATAAATAGCTTAACACAGCAGCTGCCAACCTTTTTGTCACAGGTCGTTCACACAGACGGACCACAAGTTTTGTTAATTTATTTTTTCAATCATTATTAATTTTGAACTTTATAGGCCTAATGGTTTAGGTTAGGTCGCCTGTTGTTTCCTACAGGTCTTTTAGGCATCTGTGGCTGTGGGTATTGTCCGACCGGGGGGGTTCTTTGTTTATTTAATCAATAATTTGGCTTCGCGAAGACGAGAGACGAAAGTGTAGCACCCTTTTCCCACCGAGCTCCAGTGCTTAAGTTGAACCGTCATGAGGACGCCTTTCTATTCGGACCCCCCCCTCTCCCCATTCCAACACCCTGCTGCTCCAACGCACCGCCACTCTGAAACTCAGATATCGGTTTTTAAGTCCATCTTCCTACATCAATCATACAGGTCTATTAGTGATCAATGGGTGGGATCTTTTTTTTAACAGCAGCCATAGGATTAGCCTGTATTGACAGTCGGCCTCAGGATGACACAATTTCATAACAATCAACCTGTAAGGTTGATTTTTACATGGATTGTGGAAAAATAGCACGAAGATTTCTCACTGCTCACTGTGTGTGTGTGAATTTTATACTATGGGGCTGTGAGCAGGGCACTAAAGAAATCCATTCACCTTATATGTTACTAGACTATTTCTAGAACTGTTTGTCCTGTGCAATCACCTGTTGACTTGACACTTAATATCCCAGTGCCTGGTCAGTTTTCAAGATAATTTAATCTTTACTTTAAGCCTACAGGTAAATCTCATAATAAAGCCCCTTTCAGACCTGCACTGGAAAGCAGTAATATCGCGGACTCTGTCCTTCATAACGCTGCATTCAGACATGCGTACCGCTCTTTTTTACCTCGGAGATGTAGTGGACATGTACCGGCTGCTCTACATGTCATTAGAGCGAAAATGTTGCAGCACGTCGTTTTGGCTGAATCCACAAGGAAATGGAAATGTTCCGGACAGAGTTGAAGGGAGAGCGCGGGGGGGGGGGGGGCTGTGCTGACTTTTCCGCAACATTTCCTGATGTCTGAAAGCATCTGGCACACGATAAGTCAAATTTAAAAAAATAAAACAAATTTATGCCCCAGATCATCTAATACAAAAGTGATGTTTCTCATCTCTTTTATTCAAAGCTATTATAAAGCTAGCTTACCAGCTTTCCATCATCACGATCTGGTATCACGTGATGTCTTGTTTACCTTTCGTTGAAGTACAGCCAGAACCACTTTAGTGGACGGTCCGTCCACTAAAGTGTCCGGGCGGCAGCCGCAGATTCTGCTGCCACACTTTGCAGCTGTATCTGGGTCATTAAATAAGTATAAAATAATCACTTTTGGACATTTCAGAATAGTTCTGGATTGGGGACGTGTTCCATTATGATGGATTTAATAATGAATTGGTACACTTCTATTGGAATAGTTCTTGTTATTACGATCTTGGTAAACAGGTAAAGGGACTAGAGGCAGGACTTATGAAAGAGTAAACGAGCATGTCCATGTTTTTAATACTAATGGGTGATGAAGCGTTAAAAACCAAAAAGAACGTTTCCACCTCGTTTCTCTCCGTTGCCTTGAACAGGCTGTGTGCTGCATAAAGCTGCAATTTAATGGCCGAATTTCCCACGCTGCCCTGCGGACGTGACGTCAAATGATCTACATCCGCATCCCCAGACAGAACTACGAAGAAAAAGCGTAGTAAACAACATTCTATGTCTCCGAATGCACAAAAAAAATGGCCCCGTTCCTGAAAAGGTTCTAGGAACTCCAGAAGGTTCCTGTGGTCTGAAAGCACCTATGGACTGGCATCAGCTGGATGCTCCCTCTCCTCGGCAGGACACGGCCTCCGCGCCTGGCCAGCCGTTCAGCAGCATGGTCCGTCACATCCACAGTTCCTGGGGGGGAATGCTTGGTGTCCACGGTCGTAATTTTAGATGGGGACACAGGGGACATGTCCCCTGCACTTTTTCAAAGGGCCGTTTTGGTCCCCTGCACTTTTTTACTGTCCGAAACAATTTTTTCTGAGCCGTCTTTAAACGCACCATGCTAGCGCCGGCAGGTGAGGATCACAGACTGAGAGCAGAGCTGCTGAACGGTGTCAGGAAAGTTCAGCAAACCAGTCAGAGCAGCAAAAACCTTCACAGTTTTTTCCTCAAACTGCGTACGTAGAAGCTTCCATGCAGATAACGTTAGCTAAATAAGGACTAGTTAACACAGGCCAATGCATCATGTTAAGCTAGTAAACAAGAATACTGTTGTTGTTACCTACATCTCTTGCTATTTAGTTTGTGCTAGGAATAAAGCCAATCCTCCTTCATATAGAGGACTTGTGCTCATTATTGCTTCCTTATATGTAAAATCAATCTTGTCGTCACATTATATGGAGCCGGTCAGGCCCTGACCCACTGCTGATAAATATAATGTAATGGAAAATAACATATACAAACAGGATTTTATACATCCAAACTTAAAGTTGTGAAACTACATATTTATCCATCTGTATGTGGAAATTTATGATTGTTGCACCACAAATTGTCCAACTGTTGATGTCATGCACGAACATATTATTGTGCGGTGAATGATAGTAGGATGCAGGATACAGGAGGAGATAGAGGAGGAAGGAAAGTAGGAGAAGCTGAAGGAGGTGGAGGAGAAAAGGCTGGAGGCTCACAGGTGACGTTGAAATTAGTCATGAGATGAAGCATTGTGACAAATGTTAGCTGATAATCTTGATCAGAGCTTTCAAAGTTCAAACACCTGCATCTACCATCATCCTCAAAATTATTCACACCCTCCAACTAAAGGAGAGGCCAAATTGACAACAGTAATTCAAAAAACAAGAAACTAATAATAAACTAGAAAAATGCTGTTGTTACATAACAGCGCTGTGAATGCACCAATGCTGAAGCCGTTAAACTGGGATGCGGAGATGTGAAAACACCTTGAAGAATAAAACAATGACTGAAAATGGCATTACATGTTTTAAGCTGAAACTAGAATGCTAGAATGTTGCTGACTGGACCTCACAAATTAATCTCAACCAGGTGAACACTCAATACATTATGACCACTCTCAATGGGAGCCAGCTCTTTTGTTGTAACTTGCCACTCTGGAGGCCATGCTGCCAGTCACATTTGAGCACATAGGTTTGTAAAATATATGACAACATAGAGAAAGGCTGCTCCACTGCAAGTGAAGACAGGAGTTTGTGGTGAGGAGAGTGCATAGCGCTGTGTTAAAATATAACCATGTTTAACCCTGTTTACACACCAAGCACAATTTGGGCATCAAGTATATGCAAAGTCAATGGTCAACACGCAGTGACCATTGACCTGCGGTGATAAATTCTGACTCTCTGACAAGAGCTGACGATTACACCACATTTAGCATTACCACAGCATAAATGCTACAGTAGTAGCAACTCAAAAGTTCCCCTGTTTCCATGATGGGACCTTGGCTGGTCCTTCCCTGGTCTCCTGCAGGTCCCTGATGGTAATGTAATCCCCCACAATGACATCATCGGGGAGGCCACGCCCCTAAGCAGCCTGAGTGTAAACCAGCTGCAATGCCTCTTTTGTCCACAAGGAGGTGCAGTGATTTTGATGTTCTGCTCTTGGTCTAAACCAGCGGTGGGGAACCCTGGTCCTCAAGGGCCGGTGTCTCTTCAGGCTTTCCATGTCTCCCCACTTCCGCAGTACTGACTCAGATCAAATGGATCGAACAGCCAATCAAGTTCTGCACAGAGACTCATTGATTTGAATCAGGTGTGTAGGAGCAAGGACGTCCTGGAAGTCCTGCAGGATGAGGACCAAGGCTCCCCACCCCTGGTCTAAACCAAGGTCGATGATCAGATGGATAAGTTTATGAGGTGTATTTTGATCAAGAGCAAACTGTTTTCAAAGTACTAATACAAAGACAGCAATATACTGTAACTAGTTTAATATTTATTATGTAAAGAACTGGGGAAATATGTCCGTTTCTGTTTCGGCCACGGACAGTCACTCACACTGGATTTTCTGCTGTAACATTCTATTTTTAGTTTCCAGACATTCTGGAAATTAATGTGGAAGAATTTTGTGAATGATGGTATACAGAGATTCTAAATTTATAAAATAGATATGCAGCATCTTGTTTTCAGAGGGTCCATAGATGGATCAGTGCAGCGCTTTAGAACATTCACGCTACAACTGCAGCTTCAGTAGCCTCAGGTTACTAATCCCCCCCCCCCCCCCTCAGCTGCATTGTGGTTCTGATTTGCATGGCAGTGGGTGACGATTAGCCTATTGAATTGGAACTCATTTAACACCACTAGACTAATCATTATCTCAGTTAGGCATCACATGATAGGCCTTGGGGTTGTCTCATTACCAAATATATTAAGGGCCGGATTAATCAAGATCCAAATTTGCGTGTAGAAATTTGCCCACACAATCTGGAATTTTGTGCGAGGGGCTGAACCACGGTTTGCGAGTGATTTACCAAGAATGGAAGGCACAAATTAAAGCGAGTGCAAACGTGTTGGAAACGCCCCTGTATAAATTAGGTTTTGTGTGTTTCAAGGTTTGCAGCGTGGCGAATTGCGAGAGACAACAGCGCAAAAGAAAATATGACGGCAGTCGCCACATGAAGATGGAGATATTAGGAGAACGGAATAAACGAAAATAATTTAAAATAAGTGATGAATATAAAAAATGATACTCTGACATGGTCTCTAGGGGCGGCTGTAGCTCAGGTGGAAGAACAGTCGTCTTTCAACCGGAGGGTTGTGGGATCGATTCCAGGCTTCCCCAGACTACATGCCGAAGTGTCCTTGGGCAAGACACTGAACCCCAAGTTGCCTCCCCGATGTGCCTATCGGGGTATGAATGTGTGTGTGTGACTGGGTGAATGTGATATGTAGTGTAAAGCGCTTTGAGCGGTTAGTATGACTGGAAAAGCGCTATATAAGTACAGTCCATTTACCATTACCATTCTATTACGCAGGACTAAGGAGTTACAGCTCGTGCTGCCAGCTGATCCTGTGATCCTGTTCAGGTGCTAAAATCCAAGTTAAAACGTGACAATGGCAAAAACAGGAAATAAAAAGACACAATTAATGCAGCTTTAGTTCTCACTAAAGGGATATAGGGGCCTGCTAACAATAGTCCGCCAGCTACTACTCTGTTAAACTTTGTAAATCGGATAAACGCCAATGCCAAGTTTTCATTCCAGACTGAAGTGATGCTGAGGAAGAAGTGGATTAAAACGACCGATTCGCCGCGGTGAAGGACCGAACTTTATAATAAAACGACACACGTTTGTTTGTGGCCGGCAGACTGCGCAGTCGTGTTAGCAGATTAGCATTAGCCAGCTCGATAACGTGCCTAACTTTGTGCGGCTGAAAACACACAAGCATCTGAAAGCGTCTCCTTTCTTGGCAGTCCCCAGTTGTTCCACTGGAAACGGGGGGTACAGACCTGATTTTCAGATGTTTGTGTGTTTTAAGACGCACAATGTTAAGCACGTCAGTAAACGCTAGCTGGCTAATGCTAGCATGCTGTGAAGTGCCGGTGTTGTGCCCCACCGGGGACAAACAAACGTGTGTTTTATTATAAAGTTCGGCCCTTCACCGCGGCAAATCGATCGCTTTGATCCAGTTTCACTTCAGTCTAGAATGAAAACTTAAATATGTTTGGAGTTTATCCGATTTAAACAGTATAATAGAGCAGGAACGGCTGTCGTTAACATGGCCCGGAAGAGGAAGTGTCAAAAGCCGGCAACTTCCGGTAAGCGTGATAATCCCCTATTGTGTAAGTTCTCCTGTTATTTATTCACAAAAACTGATTATTTGGTTCAAAAGTGTTTTTTCATTAATCAGTAATCACTCCCATCAACAAACTGAAGTGCTCCTCTAAGTTCTAAATTCACCGTTCGTATCATTCATTTACACATCGAGCGAGGCGGCTCGGTGGGGGCTGCCATGTCGTATCGCCATGTTTTTGCATTCGGGAGAAGCGTGACAGTAGGAAAACACAGAAACTCACCGGACACACCGGAGTTTTCAGCTCAGTTCGAGGTAATGCCTTTGAAAAGTCACCGCGCTGCAGTGGGAGAAACCAGCGTCTCACTGATGCTGGGTTCACATGCAGTCGGGCAGACGGCCGTTGGTAACAAACCAGATGTCATTTTAATCAATGAAGCCGAGCAAAAGACGGTAAAACATGGGTCAGGGAAAACAATACGACATCGCCATGACAACAAATCAGATGTGGACTGATGCCACTGTAACTGACGGACCACGTCTTCACATAGAGGCTGGTGATAACTCTACATGCAGCGGATGTCGTCGGTCTGCCCGGTTTCACGCGAATGCAGCATGAAAAGTACGAGGGAGCTGCTCCTGATTACACAGTGTCCCTTTAAGCTCCACAGCGGCTGCAGACTTTCATTTATCCAGAATATTTTACACCCGTGTTAAATAGTGGTTTGCTGTGGTGATGTTTATTGTATCAACAATGAGAACTAAACACGCTGCCCTCACTGCTCATGAAAAATGATTTTGAATCAGATCTGTGCATGTCCAGGATCGTCCCTCTCAGAAGTTGCAACCCTCTGTGCACAAAGCTGCAAGTTTGCACCTGCTTTTCAGACGTACTAAAATAGACGCAAAAAACCAGCAAGGCAACACGCCTCATGGTTGATAAATCACCTTGCAAGTGCTAAATTAATATATTTACATTTTCTCCTCCCATTACACGCACTTTTGCATGTAAAGGCCCCATATTGCATATTCATTGCAGAAAAAGTACTAAGTGGATAAGAGGGGCTATTAAACACGTTTTAAAGACCGAACCGTTTTAGCTGTTGATAGATTGGTTTGTACATTTTTCAGCGTGTGCAGTGAGATAGCTCACGTTTTTATTCACATAAACCTTTGATAGATCCGGCCCTAAGATGGGTGCAGTTAAAGCTACGGCTGGGGCACACTTGAGTTAGCAATGGGCGCTCTTTCTGTTTTGCTGCTTGTGAGGGGGAATTAGCTCAAATGGTAGAGCGCTCGCTGCGCAAAGGGTGGGGCCCAATCTTTGAGCCCCCCCGCACACGCAAAAGCGGCGCAAATGACGCCATTGGGGAAGAGTTTTCACAGAGTAGCGAACGGAGGATGCTCTGGTAACATTGTAGCATAATGCACTTTACAAATTAGCAACAATGTATATATCACGGGCTGTTTTGAACCCGCGATCCGTGGTTTAAACGGCCGCGTGCGCCATTCCTCCGCCACATTGTATCCAATATAGTCCGTCATTGTAGCGCAGTTTCTTCCACTCCAGAACAATTAGATTATGTCAGATATGTTGATTCCTGGATTGCGTTGTTTTCTGGATTGCAATTTCCCTCAAAAAAAGGTTTTTTTATTTTATTTGTCTTTTTTTTATTTTTTGTTTTAATAAATTAAATTGGGGGTGAATTTTATATTTGAACTTTGGTTATTTTGTTAAAAAATTTATATTATAGATAAAATTTTTAGATTATTAAATTTTTAAAAAAAAAAAAAAAAAAAAAAATAATATATGGGTATAAAGATTTACTTACATGTATATATTTATTTACATTCCAGGTAGCTAAGATTAAAGTAATTACATTTTTGACAGTAGTTTTATTTACATTACCGGGTCAGGGAGCTATGGCAAGAGTATTTACATTTTTGATATCAGCTTAACTGAATTATTTACATGTTTACATATTTACAATTTTATACATTATTTACAAGGACTGTATGTCCACATCCAGATTGTTATGGGGGTGGGTTCCCCGGTTGTTTCTGGCGCTGCTCATTCAGCCACTCCTCTGAAGTTTTGCCCCCTGATGTACTGGGGCAAAAAGTGGCACTGCCAAAGCGGCTGTGTCCAAACTCCTTTGTTTTGGGCTGCCCACACTTGCTGCACTTATTAAAAGACACCTCACGGACGTACTGCCTTTTATGGGCTCCCTTTGCCTCCTCTTCTGCCCTGCGCCGCCTGTTTCTCTGTGTGAAGCGGGACACAGGAGCCACTGGAGCAGCAGGAGTCGGGGCCCAGACAGGTGCAGCTGATGGCTGACTGGTACCTGCTCCCATCACCATCCTCACAGGATCCAGAACAATGAACTGGGGCAGTGGTGCCGGAGCTGGGAGAGGAGGAGCAGGAGCTGCAGGGGCGATGGGCTGCACAACAGCAGGGGTGATGGGCCGCACAACAGTGGCACTAGCAGCTTTTCTACCTGGCCGCAACTTAGGAGCCTGTCCCGCCCTGTTTGGAGGAAGGACAAACTCGTGTCGGGGCCCTGATGTGGAGGGAGCCTTGTCTAGCCTCTCCCGTGGAGCAGGAAGCTGTGAGCTGGCCACAACGATGCGGTCTTCTGCTGCAAGGCCTTGGGAGAGGATACTTAGCTCCTGCGTGTTCTCCCTTCGATTAAACCTGCAACCATAAAATGTCCATATTATAAATGACTGCTATACTTTTCCCTTCAAATATCAATGTAAAATGAAAAAGAAAAGAAGATTGTGCTTACCACTGAGTCAGAGTTCTCTGATTCAGCATAAACAGCTGAAGAGAGGTGGCCTCCATCAGGGGGTGGCAGCTCAGCACCAGGTCTCGGATGTGGTGGTAGTCGTTGAGCACTTTTGTCCAACGAGGAAGGCGGACTCCATCCTTTTTAGTTGGAGACTTGTGCAGTGCACACAGCTTGATGCACATGGCCTCAACCAAGCGGCTGGTGTTGGGCCACTGAGCCGGCCCCCCCGGATGACCGATCAGACACCTCTTCACACTGTCAACACCCGGTGTCACGCCAGTGTTCTTAGGGGGCTTGAAGCGTCCGTGGGCCAGCTTGGGCTGGTGTCTGGGCTGATAGAGGATCCTCCTCTTGTCCCCATCAGGAAGAGCAGTCCACAGGCGGGTGACCTCTGTGGCCTGCTGCTCGTCCAGGTAGAGAGCAAGACGGAGGGACACCAGGTACTCAGCCAAATCCTGGACCTTATCCCAGCCTGGGACGCCGTCGGGTCCGAGAACTGGAGCCTGGGAAGAAGTATTAAAAAACAACGTGCAGCATGTCAGATCTCAAGCGTGTAAAAGCAAATAGAAGCTTATAATGAGAAGCCAACTCACAGGAGCCTGGTCTGCAACACCGGACCCCGCTGATGTGGCAGGATCAGAGGCAGCACATGGCAGCACAGGCTGCTCCAGAGGAGGGTCGACGGGGGGCTGTGGTGGAGGGAGTCCTTGGCTGGATGTAGATGGCTGTGGTGAGTGTGGTGCAGACGGACAGGGGTTGATGGGTTGAGGGACAGTCACAACTGGATCACAGAGGATGGGCACTGTGAAGTCGACAGGTTCCTCCTCCACAAAGCCTTCGTCCTGCAGCACTTCATCATCAATCTGCTCCACCAGTCGATCCTCTTCCTCCAGGTTGTCCATGACAGTCAGGGATTTACCAGACTGGCTGTACAGGTACTCCATACCTAGAAGCTCCCCTGCAAAAACACATACAAACACAATACACATTGTTCAAGTATTTGAACAAATGTATTGAATATAAACTCCAACAGTCTATATCAGTAGTGGTGAAAAGTAAGAAAGTAGTAAGTACAAAAGTACTGACTCCAGATCAGAAGGATGTGTGTTAAGGTCATGTCACCATTTGTTACCAACTTGGCTCACAGTGGCAACAAAAGAGAGGAATCCACATAGAGCAGCATATTTGCCCAATTAAGATCTATTTAATATAATGTAGAAATCACAACAAAATAAAATGAAAACCTAAAGTGGGGTGTGGAAATGAGTACGTCTGCTGTTAAAAAAAAATCTGCATGAAAAACTGATAAAGAACATTAAAAGTAGATACTTTGGAATGAAAGTAGAATTTAAGTCTGATACCTTTACCCTTACTGGTGTAAAAATTTCAATCCAGTATCTTTAGAAGTACACCTTTCAACGCTGCATATCAGTGTTGAATTTTTCTTGTGAGATGTCAGCAAATGCCATTTCAAAATACACTATTATTTGTGAGTGTATTAATACAATATATATATATATATATATATATATATATATATATATATATATATATATATATATATATATATATATATATGTATATAATTTGCTACAGTTTTTTCTAAACATGTCTGACTTGGTGTGACTCATTCTTGCCTGTGTAAGCCCCCGGAGGCTGGAAGTGCTCGTCCAAGGACTTCTTCAGGACCTTGAGGCTGAGCCGGTCCATTGCCTCCCTCTCAGCGATGCTGTAGGTCCTCAGCTCAGATGTCCCCCTCACTGCTTCCTCCATCCGGTCCTGGTTCCAGCGCATCAGACCTTCCAGGAGATAGGCCTGGAAGTGAGCGTCGCTGGCACTGGTCCCTGCAGGTTAAGCAAAGAGCATACAGATACTCTCTGTATCTGGAAGAAAAACTATTTAAAGCAGCAGCTTGCTGGAGAAGTAACCCACCTGGGATGAAGCGGTTTAAGTGGAGGTGGAAGGACTCCAAGGAGGTGGAGCCACGAGCACAGCGGTAGCAGCAGAGCTCCACACCACCCTTCTTCAGTGTACCTGTCTTCAGGTACAGAGGGAAGCCGTCTGGGTCCTGAATACAGGCGATGTGTCTCTGCTGATCTATCCAGATCTGTTGGATCCGCTCGTGGTCCAGCAGTGGTACGCCCAGAGTGTCCCTCCCCTTCTCACTGTCCATCTCATCAATGAGCGCTTTAATCCTCCTGGTGGTCTGCTCCACTCCTCTGGTCCTCTTGCGGCAGTGCAGCGCCAGCTCCTTCCTGCTGATCAGCTGATCCAGGGCCGTCTCTGAAACTGGAGCCCCCCCTCTGGCCTGTAGCTCCCCCTGTTTTGCCAGCCGAAGAGCAGTGACATCTTCTGGATCCAGCTCAAAGATGCACCTGGAGAGCCGAGCCATGAATATGCCATAAAGCTGATGAGCCTCGGTGCTGACTGCTGCTGCAAAACGCCTCATAAAGTGCCAGATGTCCAGACGCACTTGGAGGTCGTTCCACTCAGCGAACATGGCCCCGACCGGCGACTGTCCATGGGCATGTGTGGTGCAGCAGTCTCTGTCCACGTACATGACAGCAGGTGGTGCCACGCCTGCCTCCCTGTACCTCCTCACGAGACCTGCTGCCATGGGCCACAGTCCATGTCCCTCTGCAGCAGTGAGCACTGACAGTAGAACCTGGCCGTGCTCATTGCCCACATTGGTGCACCAGCCAGCAGTGTGAGCAGCAGCACCAGCCAGTTTTTTGGTAACCTGTATGAAAAACATGTCAAATTAATATGTAACAATAATAAAAGCATTCACATAAATTTTAAAACTCCATTTTTTTTATTTACCTTTTTGGTAGAATCCATCTTAAGGACGGAGCCAAAGATGGAGGTTATTTTGGCTTTAACCTCAGGCAGCCGTGAGAGGACATCCCTGGCATACACTGATAAAAGCCACTTGGGTTTAGGAAGGGGTGGGAGGGGTGGGGGAGCAGAGAAGACCGGAGGCTGGATGATGGAGGAGTCGGTGAAGGGCTCACAGGCAGTGAGGTACTCCAGCGTGCACCTTGTCCACGCAGCACTGTGCTGCTCTTGCAGCTTTTTGTAAAGCTGTGTGACGCTGTTGCCCTGGGTCCTCTCCCGCATCATGATGACCACACGGTAGTCACACGAGTACCTACAGAAAGTCACAGATAAAAGTTAAACAATAAAATTATAAATAATGTTAAACAATAAAATGTTACATTTTATTGTTTAACATTATTAAATCATTGCATTCTATTCATACAATATGAGTGTTACAGTACATTGTCTTTTATTTTATATGTTTTATACCTGTATGTCAGAATGGCGGGGAATTTTCTGCGGTGCCCCATGTCGAGCTGGGCCAGGACATCCTCAGACCAGGCTGGGTACTTCTTCTTGCACCCCTTGCACTCCAGATACTCTGTGGCCATGTCATACCAGCCATCTATGTCCAGGACCTTGCGCACTGTGCGGTAAACGCCAGCTGCTGTCAGCCTGTGGTTCTTGCAGGCTGGCTGGACACAGATGAGGGGAATGGACCACATCTTCAGAGGCATCCAGAGGAACAGAGGGCGGCAGAAGAAAAGGTCAGGGGAGGCAGGAGGCTGGGTGAAGACTGTCGGGGGCTGGGGGGGATACCACCAGAAGTTGGGATGTGGCATCAGCTCTAGCTTCCCTGTTTTTATGTTGGCCCTGAACAGAGCCTTCCTGATCCAGTCCTGCTGAAACGAGGGAAGCTGCTCCTTCCAGTGTCTGGGAAGCTCTGCAGGTGGCTGGGACACAGGGCTGCAAGCTGACACCCCTGGAGGAGCAGGGACCAGAACAGCTGCAGCAGAGGCTGGAGTGTAGAAAGAGACAGTTAGTTTACTGTTGTCATGTGAAGATTGTCACTGCGTGTCTTGTTCAGCACTGCTGGACAGCTACCACTGCTAAAATGCTAATTGCAAAGCATGAATGATTAGTAGAAAGACAATGTGATGATGAGACGATGGAGTTATGGAAGGAAGCTGTGAAAATGACCCAAGCACCATTCAGTTAAATGTAAGAAAGGAGAAGGGAGATTAGCCAAGCGTGAAGCAGTCAAAAGTTTGTGAGCACCTAAAACTACAACATTCTGGAGCCGGTTATTCCAGGGTTAGCAGGGAATGTGTGAGATGACAAAGGATGGGCGTCAGTCTATGATTATGAAAAAAGTTTTTTTTTATATCAAACCAGTTCACATACGCCTTTGAATACCCATTTTTCTTTGAAGAAGTGCACTCAAAGAGTGACTGCAGACTGGCTCTTTACAACTGTCATTTATCTGTATAAATAAAAAAATACATTAAAAAAATACATATTATTAAAAAATGATTATTTTATCACAGGTAAATTATTTGTTTGTGATTTATGTACCTTGTGGAAGTTGTTCCTCTGCTTGTGAGGCTGCAGTCACCATCTCCTGGTCATCTTCCTCTGCAAAAAAGTCTCCGGCAGCCCTGTCTGTGAAATCATATATAATACTAAGCAAATATGTCCATCCCATGTATGCATCGATCTGTACCTGATACTTACCACTGGTGAAGAGCTGTCTCCGGGCTGGGGGCGATGGAGGGGGGAGACGTGGCACTGCAACTACAGTTTAAAACAAGATGCATTTTGAGTATATATGACAAACACTGTAATAGTTTTAAACTTCGCATATGACCGGAATACTTACAGGGCTTGGCTGGGGATAATATCTTCTTTGCCAGCTGTGAAGCAGACAGATGTGTCCCACGAGCCAACAGGGTCTTCAGAGTGGCGGTCAGCTGTGGCCTACTCTGAGTGGCAGCAGGTGAAGGTGGAGCAGAGGCAGATGCAGGTGGAGCAGAGGCAGATGCAGCAACGGGGGGGACAGACAGAAGGTGGGCTGGAGCTGAGGCCTGCTTCTTCAGCACGTACTCTTTGAAACGGGCCATGTTGGTGTTTGGCCTGGCCTTTGCCTTCTTCAGGTAGGTGATGAGAGCCTGGGCCTCCGTGCTTGGGTCCTCATACACCTCCTTCATGGACCTGCCCTTGAAGTCCCCAAACTCCACCATCAGACATCCAAAGTCGCCAGTCCGCTGGGCCTCCTGCAGCATTACCTGCTTTTTCTGGTACACCTCCACAGCCTCCCCTATCTCCTCGATCTGAGAGGTGTACCTGAGGAACAGGTGCTTACTGGCAGACAGTGGGTTGTCCCTCTCCTCTTCCCCCATGATGCTGCTGACCAGATACACTGCATACCCCAGTGAGTTTTCCAGCAGCCACCGGAACCTCTGGCCCTGGTGCTTCCCGAACTGGATCCTGCAGTGAGCCAGAACCAGGAACTGGTCACCAGGATCCCCTCCATTCTGCCTCACAAAGGCGGTGGCCTCAGACAGAACCTCCTCCTTAGACTTGGCTCTGCCTGCCACCACAATCTCACTCCTGTTTGCCTCCTCAGTCGGCCCCATAAGGAGTCGACCCTGAGGAGTACGGCGCAGAACAGGATGTGCATACATATTCTGAAAGGAAACAAGCATAAACATTTGAAATATTTTTTAAATAATTATTAAAAAAATCTAAACACTTGATTTTTATGTCACCTTTTTTTAAAAACTCATCAGTCATATAATTTACAAATGGAAGCATTTCACCCATACTGTATTGTGACAGCTAGCAGCAAAAATATAATAATTACAGCAATGTAGTACATAATAACAGCAAAAGTCATCATATTTAGCATTAATTCATTAGAGTAATTATGCCAATTTATGAATAAATATGGCAGCTTTTTGTACAATACCATGTATACATCACTTTATGTTATTTATGAATATGAACTATTTGGGCGGGAGTGTGACAGGATCTCAGCTGTAATATAGCGCTTATGATCATTCATAAAATGATAACTGATCACACAGTTCCTTAACATACTGTATTCAGCCGGACAAAATCTCTTTAAAAGACAGGTTATATGATCCGGACATGATTATGATCGTAATATTTGTCAGATTATTGTCCAACAGCGAGCTTATACAGCAATGTAGTACATAACAGCAAAAGTCGCAATAATTGGTATTAATTAATAGAGTAATTATGTCAATTTATTAATAAATATGGTAACTTTTTGTACAATACCATGTATAAATCGCTTTATGTTATTTATGAATATGAACTATTTGGGCGGGAGTGTGACATGATCTCAGCTGTAATATAGCGCTTATGATCATTCATAAAATAATAACTGATCACACAGTTCATAAACATACTGTATTCAGCCGGACAAAATCTCCTTAAAAGACAGGTTATATGATCCGGACATGATTATGATCGTAATATTCGTCAGATTATTGTACAACAACGAGCTTATTATTAGGTCATGTTCAGCTAATACGTTACCTTACGTTTGACGCGATGTCACAAATTGAAGATTTACGTCGCACATATCATAATATTACGGTCATGAAGTGTAACACTACGTGAAACAAAACATTTACTTGTTAATAGAGAATATATTTTCAAACTTACCGCTCGCTAAAGTAGTCCAGATAACTGTTGATGAATCAACCACAAGCCGTCTCGGCTTACTCCGCGAGTTTATAAAGGAACCGGGAGCTGGAACCTGATTGGTCAAAAGTAAGCCCACCGGCTCGGGCCGCTATTGGTCTATCGCACCATGAGGTACGTGCTGATTGGTTAGTTGGGCTTACTTTGGGCTTACTTTGGGCTTACTTTGGGCTGACTTTGCTCTAACATTAGAGTGCAGCAGGCGCAAGTGAGAGGCAACGGGATCGACGCCCGTATTCTCCAGAAGGCTTTGTCTCTCTTTTGACCTGACAGTAAGGAGTGGCTGTTTCAGCAATTGAGGTGACTGACTGATTTGCACATGGCAAGTAAAAATAGGACAATCGTCATAGGCCAGAGCAGCTAAAGTCATTACAAGTTGCGGTACAGATATCATTAGGTATTTGCAAGTCTGATCGAGACTCTTCTAGGGAATCCATGTGAGCCACAATGCTTTGAAAGGCCAGACATATTAAGGCATGGGTGTCTAGGCCGGTTATGGAGGGCCAAAAACCTGCAGGTTTTCTATGCTTCCCTGCTCCAACACACCTGACTCAAATTAGTGACTCTGTGCAGAAGTTCATTGGCTTGTGTATTGATTAAAACTGAGTAAGGTATGTTGGAGCAAGGAGGGAAAGAAAAGCAGCAGCCCTCAAGGGCCAACTTTGGACACCCCAGCATTAATGGACAGTTCACCTCCAGTCCCAGAGTGCCAACACAACACGACGAGGATGGGACTCGAACCCATGCGTGCAGAGCACAATGGATTAGCAGTCCATCGCCTTAACCACTCGGCCACCTCGTCCATTTCACACAAGTTTCTACCGTCACAAAGACGCAAACAAAAAAATGACATCTGCGCTCAT